>JAANSN010000943.1:0-41830 GCA_036850665.1 Dicranocentrus wangi | reverse complement strand
GCTCTTCAAGCGCGTTATTTCCTACTTCGAAAACGCCACTTCCGGGTCAAAGGTCAAGTCGGTAACGAAATTTTAAATACAAGGTAAACAACGAGGTGTTAGTCACAAAATGATCACGAGATTTCAGGCTACAAAATCAGCCGATTACAAAAAGCAAACATGTGACCTGTGACCTTGGGGACCCCTAAAATGACTTAGAAGGTGTCTAAAGTGTGCAATAAGGTAACCCTCTGCTTATACACGAATTGCAGACAAGAGACTCAAGTGTCATCAATCATCTAGGCAAAGAATCAAAACCAAGTATCTAGGGCTCAAGGTGTAAACAAAGAAGTCGGCACCCAAGCATGCCAAGCGTCAGCAGCAGAGGGTAAAATCAGGGGGCAAATTTGAATACAAAAAGACAATTCGAAAGGTTTTTGCCAAAATTAAATATCATTCTCAAAGTCCCACAGGCGAGCGGAATCAAGGGGTTTGGGGTTTATGTAAAGTGGAGTGCTGAAGGCGTCCCCACACCAAAATCGGTATGTGGATTTGCTAACATCTGGAAGAGCAACAGCTTCAAAGCTACCGCAGGGTCGGGATTAGCTATTATTTATAGTGTATTTAGAACCCTCCGGGGCATCGCCTAGAAGGAGGTTAGCAACTAGTACTCATCGTAATAAATATCTTTGAACTTTGTAGTGTTTAATGGTAATTACTAATTTTACATAAAGTGTTTACAAGTCTCTGAAATCAAGGACTCAAAATGTCGCCCAATTTATGAGCAAATCCTTATTTTAGATTGGGCAGTGAGCTACATTATTCCATTGGTGGATTTACTTAAATATCGTTGATTAAAAAACATATCGAAAGGTACATTGACCCGTGACCCTTTTAAAGCGGATTATTGTCGGGATTCCGGTCGTTCGAGTGCCTATAATATCTACTGAAACTTCGAATAGACATGTAGGCTGTCGATTTACGAGTTTTTCATAAAATAACCCACGTTATTCCATGCAGTAAAGCGTATAGGAGACTTATCCCATGATTTTTAATATATCGCTTCTGCATTATATTTATTGCATGTACATGGTTCAGTCCAAATTCAATCTTTATAATTTATAATCGCGTGATATAAAAATATGAAGGTTCTAACGGTTTACTTGAACAAAACACAACAAAATGAAACAAGTTTCGTTCAAGGAGTCCTAACTTCTTCCTACAGGAGCAAGTGGATGGGTTTCACACGTCAACGCTCTTTAGAAGTTAAACAAATCTTACAATTTGTGACACCCGTGACGAGCTAAATAATGAAGTTATCCATAGAAAACTCAAGGCTCCTTTAACATGAGAAATCAATTATTCAGAGTACTATTTTCATTCCTACTATGCATGTGTTTACTTTCACAACGACCCGTATTAAGAAACCACTTTTTTATTCATGCAAGTTTTATTTATGCAACTACCTTACTACCTACGCATATACAAATTTTTCCGCTAAATATTTCCAATCAATAATTCCCAAATTTTATGCTCCAATTACTACAACTTATGTCCCTCATTTTACCAATCAATATTATGTTTTCAATTTACGCATGAGAAACTGCTTCAGCCTTCTAGGAACGTAGATTGTAGTTGTTGAAGCAAAAGATCAGCAGAACTGCGACTGAATGAACACACGAGTGTCACTTAACTAGCACCCAAAAACGAGCTGGAGCGGGGTACCTTACTCACCTATCTACATTCTACAATATTCTGACTTGGCACATTTTACCTGTTATCGGTAAAGATATATGCTCGCAGCTTTTCATTTTTCAATGACCAATTTTTTCACTTTCTCTCATCTTGTTTCGGAACTCCTAGACTGGATAGCTTTGAAATTAGTATGAACAAGAATAAAAGCTGTAGTATTTATCATTTCAAAGTAACTTTCAATAACAACTAGGTTTTTCTAGTAGTCTGAGAACCGAGAGCACATGTTTCAAAATTGAATCAAGTCCGAGTTTTGAATGGAAGGAAGGAAGGAAGAATGCTGGTTATAATAGAACTACGCAGGCTGGTGGCTGGAGCAAACTTTCCCCAGAACGCATTTTGTCAAACACGTACAACGTACCAACCGGAAAATATATCTTGTTATATACCACATCACATTGCATAGTAGTCTCAAACGCTTTTTAGCTGTAACATAATCACGAGAAGTTGAGACTAACAACAAGGATGCGAAAGGAGAACTGTAAGGGAAAGAAATAAAAAGTAAAAGGAAATGAAGGCGGAAAGGAAAGTAATGATATTTGAAACAGAGCTTTGAAGAGGATCCGCTGCAGAACGACATAAAACTCGTGATTCATTTCCAACTGCAAGTCATACCATGTCTGAACACTGGACTGGAGGGATTTATCGCTCCTTCACTTCGCCCGTATAGTTTATGTTCGTTACTACTAGTAGGCATATCTGCTGTGGCAAGCAACAGGAAGGAGTGTATCAAATATGTTGAACTGTCTTTGTGCAAGTGAGTGAATACAATTAGTGCTAATTGTACAGTGTAACGATAACATTAGGAGATAATGAAATTAAGGTGGGGCGAATTTGTCATTCGAAGCACGGGGTAATGTAATTATCATCTTCATCTTGTTGGGAATGGGAAGTGAATGAAATCGATTCTCCAATAAATAAAGTGAACCCAAGTATATTTTATTAAAAGATACTTAAAGAAGTGTTACGCAGTGCAATGAGCATTTTAAAAGTATACATAGGTCTATAGGTACTGTGTATCAGCCGGGAATCTCATGAAGCGATATACTGACTTGAATAAAATACATAGTTCTGAGCGGCTAATAATGACTTCAGCTCTGTTTGAACGTACAAGTCACAACCTACAATCTTGTCTTTCCTACGAGTTTAATCAAAGGTTCAATTCCCGTTCAAATCATCATTACGATTACAACAACGTGTACAGCGATATTATAAAATCCACGTAACATCGACTCCAAATTTATTTATGCAAAATATCATGTCGAGCTCCTCGATGAAAATCAACAGGTAGACTACCTAAGTAGATATATATAAATGTATTGTGATGGGAAGTCAAAGGAACGATGAAACAAGGAAATGTTTTACTTGAAAAGCTTTCATAAAGGATGCTAGACTTATCTTGCTTAAAACTACACAGACAAACGTCCTAGACGCGGTTGCAAACTGGGAAGTGTGAAAAAAGCATTAGACTTTATATGTATTTACACTCCCGACTCGCGTTCTCCATCAACCATGTTATGACAAGAGAAAGTGAGGAGTCGAATCAAAAGAGGCTTGTGAAAGCGTAAATGGAATTCTAACAAAGTTTTCACAAGGAATTTGCATTGAAAAGAAAGGTTTAATTACATCGTAGCATACTTTGTGTTTCTACGAAGTGAATGATTACTACTACTACCAAGATCGTACATATCCATATAAGTATATAAGTAATAGAGGATCAAGGAGGAGAGGAAATTAGTGTGTGGATACTTCTTTCATTCAATATCATGGAGAATCCCTCAAAATGCATATTACGTAATCTTTTTCCAGTAGTATAGCTATACGATAAAGTAATATGAAACTTAAAAGAATATGATTTCATTTTAAGCAAAGCCATGAAGCAGGAAAGGCTTTTTTGTGCATTTAATTAAGCTGCATACTGACAGAGTATTTGCATGCGAATAAGCTACATAATGAATTTATAATAAGTGCAAATATGTAGTAAGGGCAGAGCAGTTAGTCCACAAATACGCTGGACAATGTTTTCTATTAAAACACACATATTTTTAAGCATTTAACAATAGATGTGTAAATTATTAAAATATTTTGGCAAGAAAGTCTTTATTTGGAGAGTGTGGTGACCAAATGGAAAGTATTTAGGTGTGTTACTTACACATGTTAGTATCGTATGGTGGTCCTCGTACCGTACCGTACCTCGTATCGTACCGTAAAGAAAGCACGTTTCCGGAATGGTGGTAGTGAAGTAACCGAAATGGTTCAGTATCTTTGAGTGGAATAGGTTTTCAAACTTGTCATTACAACCTTTGAAACAAACCAACATGTGCTGCCTACTATTTTCCAGTCGTGGTTTAACATATTTTGGAATTACCATCCACCTTGTAAGTAATTTGTGTGCGTTTCAAATTTTTCGCACGGAAGTTAAAGTATAATATATTCTTCTGGCAAATCAACATATGTGTCTGCTATATAGATCGTTGGATTGTTGGTAATTCCATTAATCACTCTCTTCGGTGTATTCTCCGTTTCTCCCAGTGGGTCCGGGAAAAATGTAAGTTTGCCATGCTTTCATTCAGTGCTTTAAGGTGAATGTTTTCAGCGAGTACACCTGCTACCATTTGCTCCATTAACATAAAACACTGGTGTCAAATGAAGTGTTTACTATCAAGAATGAGTGATTATATAGTTGTATTAATTACACCATTTAGTGTTCACCATAACCAACATATTTTTATAAATTATATTTACTGAATGTAGTTGAGCAGGTTCGATTTGACTTTCATGACGGCTTATGCATGTGGGACGCTTATAACAGCTTTTCTGATATTTCGAGGTGTTCGAAAGGTACATACTTCAACCAATAAAAACATTATACCTAGCTAAATTGTCATTATATTCAAATATTTCATTTCTAAAGTCCGCAAATGTATCTGGTAGAGTGTTTTGACTATATAAATGCAAACACATCAATAAGATTTAAGTGTTTTCTTCTGTTTCAGGAGTCCGTCCTCACTCTCAAGCTTTCTGGTATTCTGCTGGTATTATTCCAAATTGGAGCTTCAGTGACCATGATCCTTTTCTGGAAAGGGTCTAGACCTACGAACCGTGGGCAGCCTGCTGAAATTCTGCGAGTAGTATCTGTAATTGTGAATTGCTTATGCACAGTCACGTACCTTTTTATTCTCGTTTGCTATATTCGGCACATTCGTAGAAAACAAAGAGGCGAGTTCGTCAGTGAAACTGATAGCTTTTAGTAATAATAAACCTACTTTCCAGAAATATGTATTTACAATTAGTAATTAGGTTCTTTCAAAGTTTTGAATTTTGTAATAGACATGATACTTGTAAGCGTTAATTAACGTCAGTCATAATCAGTTAAGCGTTTTCCGATAGCTTGAATCAAACCTTCCATGCACTTTTAGTATTTCTGGGCTTTTCGCACAAAACTCAGGTCGGGCTGATAAGTATAAAGGCCTGTAATAAAATAGGGGTAATTGTCAAACTGTAGTCATTATTAATTGAAATCGATATTACTTAACCAGCGATTGTAACAAAATAACGGGCCAGCCAAACAAACCGAGTCAGTGTACCACATTGTGATCATTACAATTAAGGAAATTGTCATTGTATATATGTATAGTTGATGCTGTAGTAATAGGTATTTAATTTAATAGAATGCATACAATTTGTCATGCGCATTGGAGGAATATGAACAGTATTAATGTAGTTAGTACAACTCTGCATTTTGAGTTAGGCAATTCATGTGATTCTGAAACTAAACTATGAACGTTCTACAAAACAAGGTATTTCTCGAAGACTGTCAATGCTGATAATTTAAAACTATTTGTATTAGCTAGATTGCAGGTTGTGCTGTTATGTTATTTTTCTTAGCGTTAGTTGTCTTCCTCGTAGGTATCATGTCTAATTTTCCCATCAACGTAAATCATGACTTCCTATATAGCCCCAGAAGCAAAATAAGCTCCTTCCCATAAATCTATGCTCCTTCCTTTCTCGTCTCACCGACACCTAACGTATCAGGTTTGTGTTTGTGATTAATAAAACATTGATCAATAAAATCACACATTAGTTTAGTTTCATTCACTAAAACTTTTATAGTCTTTATAGTAGCTGTAAACGGCATATCCATCAAATCGTGGAGATATACCACGTCCGTTTAATGTTTGCGCAAACACACTATTCTATAAATAAATGTTTTTAAAAGTCGGACAGATGCTGCGTTTGAAGAAAATTTTATGAAGAGCATTGGGAATATGAGAATGCAAGCTTACTGTAAGTATCATACATCATCTTTGCTCGTCAGTCGTCACTTGAACGATCGCAAACACACTATTCTATAAATAAATTTTTTTAAAAGTCGGACAGATGCTGCGTTTGAAGAAAATTTTATGAAGAGCATTGGGAATATGAGAATGCAAGCTTACTGTAAGTATCATACATCATCTTTGCTCGTCAGTTGTCACTTGAACGACTCATTCATACAGCACCACTCACACTCCAACATTTCTAAATTCATACTCACATAGTCACACTCATTCAGCTACATTTCACGAATTTCTCTCATCGTGTCCCCGAAATAAGAAGTACCGTACGCTTGACTTTTATTATTATTATTGTTGTAGTTAATGATATTACTATTTATCAAGTTATGAATATGGATGTAAAACGTTTAAAAATTTCGTCGGGCTTTTAACAAAAGTTTCCCATATATCATAAGCTGGGACAGCGAATATATGAGTTGCATATTTCCACATACCAATTTTTTTTTTGTTTCTCAATTTGCATCCCATTTTCCGTTCGCGTCGGAAGAACACAAATCAGCAAAGCATGAGGATCAGCCCTCTTGAGATGATTGTTGACGAAACGCTGCAAGTTGACAAAGAGTGAGTCATTGTACGTTTGTCAGTGAGCGAACGGGAAGAAGACTAGAACAATTATACACCTACCTACATATTTAATTTGTATGCGCACCGACATCATCGTCATTTTCTTGTTCATATGATGTACGTGTCGAAGGATATCCTGTTGGCTCGTGGCTGTAACAGCACAATGTATATCTTAATTTGCTATATATGTAGCCTATGCCTATGAATAATAATGTCAGCATTCAAGAATTCTTGCAAAAGAGCCATCCATAATATATCCTTCTGTTCTGTTCCGCATCCTACACGACGTCATTTTTAAAACTGTATTTTAAACAATGCAAACCTTAGGAATTCAGTTTTGAGAGCGATTATATACATGCTTACCGAGGGCGTACAATGCAAAAGTGAACACTGACCGTTGCAATTGTATTCATGGATTGCAGGGGTACTATATGCGGAAAAAATCCACCCATCTCCCACGAAGACTTACGCTTTCATTATGCGTTTATTTATTTATTTTTCATTACTAACCAACACAACGGTTTACTGTCGAGTTCGCATGAATTTGTGCAACATTACGGTGACTGTTGTAATGGCATTAGGGTGAGAGACACTTGAGAAACTCATTTGTGCTGAAGTATTCAAAAAGTTGTGAACACGGATTCGTCCAAAACTGATACTAGTGGAGTGATGACGGTTCTCAATCCCAAACAAGTGCAGAATCACAGTAGAAGCAGAATGCTTCTCTTTTGATCACCATACCATAATATTGTGTAAATGCCGTGTAAATGTTTTCACGTGTTCCTCCGTTCCTCAAAACTCTCGCGTGCCATTTCTACATAAAGCGAAAGCCATGTCACATTTGTGTTCTAACATGTGCAAAAGTTTAGGAAAGTGAGATTTTACTGAAATTATTTGGTAATTGCAAAATTAGAAATGTGACAAATGTGACAATCATTTGAGCGAATTAAAGGGCTAAGAGCAGTCTGTTTTTATGTGAATCGACAAAATTTGCATCATTAGTGGCTCAGTCGTGTAAACACAATAGCAATGCTTTAATTGCACAAATCAAACACGCGCACCACAATGTGCGTTTTAGATTTTCCTTTTTCTTCTTGTGGAACACTGAATATAATATGAAATCATAAAATGACGGCATGGCATAAGGCATGCATGTATCGTTGTTTGTAAGCAAAACAGTAACTTTTAAAAAATCGTTTGTAAACGAATTCCTATTCCTAGTTTTATTTTTTTCCTGGCTTCAAGTCAAATATAGTGACAACCTACAATTACAATATGAATTCCAGAACTTTTTTGCGTGTGCTGTGCGTAGCCGGATCAATGATCCATATGGCAAGTGGACCAATAATATATTATATCGACAAAGCTTTGCTATAACTTCATTCTAATCAATTTTAATTGTTATGAATTAAATATATTTATCTGACAGGCATGGGCTGTGGGGTTGCTCATATTTGCCGGATTGCTTCTTAGTAATGGAATGACTTATAATTTAGGATTTGTAAGTGTCATCAAGTGTTCCGTATATGTAGCATCTAGTATTCATTTTAATTGCCATTACTGATGTATGATGTATGATATACTAAAACTTGATGGTTTATTTCAACAGCAACCTACTTTATACGATCTAGTATTTTTATGGGTATATAGTATCATTCTATTGTTCACCGGATTATCTACACTGTACAGTTTGATACAGGTAAGGCTACCATTATTGCTCAAATAAAAAACTAATGACAAAAAATTAGAATTATATGCTATATGTTTCGAACCCACAGAAAAAGCAACGTGTTTTATCGTGGACATTACTTTTGTTTACCTGCATCCAAACCGGAGCTTTTGCCGTAGCTGTTGTTATGCTGAGCTTCCGTCGGTTTGCCGGATTCCACTATGTCGATAGACCATCCGTTGATTTGGAAGATGTAATCATCATTTTGACAGTTGTACACAGTATTGGTACAACATGTTACTCATTAATGCTTGTAGCATGTATTCACAAACTTGACGATAGATTCAGTCCATATTGGAAATAAATATTTATTTTCGCATCAGTTTCTTACAAATTAGTTAGTCTTTGGCCAGTTTAATGTATTTGTGTACGTCATTATCATAACCAAACAGTAAAAAGTCTAGCTTATACTTGTCATAAAGCTGTTGCACTTGAGATTTCTTAAGTTGACCAAAATATTCTTTTCTTAACTTAAGTCTACTTTCAGTCTTTGTATCTGCAGAAGCATGACTCCACCTTGGTGTCAATACGTTTTCTAGCCCAGCCCTTCGAATTATGTATTTTTGGTCACGGAAGTATGTTTCCGTTTTGGCAACCACGTCGTAGTCCACGAGGCAGGGTGTACACGAATAATAAGCCGGAAGCCAGTGATCATCTGAGTATTGTATCAAGTCTGTTTTCAAAATATAGCGAACAAACTCTTCCCATGTGGGTTCCTTCTGGGAGATGGAAAAGTCATGACGGAATTTCCGTACTATCTGTGCCCCATATTTTATGTGGAAATGACGGCTTCCATGCTCTAAACCTTTAAACCATATTTATATACGCATATAAGGTACGTAAAAGTGGGAGCACAAAATATACATAGCTGCAGAATACGATTTACCTACCTACTGTTGAATTGGCCAGTTTGTCTCTATATGCTGAGAGCAACCGCTCAAATGGATGCCTTACTATTATCAACTTTAAAGATTTGTCAATCTCTGACTGATCCACTACATCATGTTCCCCGTACACCTCTCTAGCCCAAATACTCAACTGTTTCGGTGGATTTCGTACAGTTTCTTCGGAATATCCAACGAGCTGCATCATGTTTTGAAGCCAAGATGTGGATCCAGCTTTGTATACAGGACACCACGCCAAATGTTTGTCCCTGTAATCGCATGTTAGGATTCAATAACGATAAAAAATAATTTCCTAAATGCATTGGTTGGTTGTTGTATGTTGTATGCACTAAGAGCTAATAAATTAAATTGATTGATAGAATCATGTTAGAGTAATATATTATACCTGTTCCAAAAGTAGTAGGAAAATAAGGGTGTAGGTGGTTCTTTGAGGTTAAAATCATTGGAATTATTCTGATGTTGGTATTTGCCTAGATGATATCGTTTACACAGTCTTGTGAGTCGGCCTACCCTCTCTTTTAGTTCTTCGTCCAGATCTTGCGTCGACTGTAGAGTATTCGGTTGTTTGGGGGAAGTAGGAGTCCTACTTTGTGTATTACGATTGTTCATTGTTCCAAAATCCTTTTGAATCTGTGACAAGCCATTGGCAGTATTATTTGGATGGCTGAACACAGGATCTATACTTGAACCTGGATCTATTAACCAATTTAGTGCAAGTACGAAAAAGCCAAATGAAAGTATTGCCAAAATGGCAAGGTAGTGAGAAAGCTTCCGGTGACGACACAGCCTACTCATGGCACATAACACTCTAACAAGCCCCACAAAAAAAGCTCTGGAAGAGCAATATGGCAATAAAGATTCTTCTTTAGTTAGTAGCTTAGAAATTTAAACTATTTAAACGTTCAGACAAGTTGAAACTTTGCATAATAAACGCAAGCTTGTATATGGTAATGCGGGCTGTGAATTATTTGCACATAATGCAACATGCAACATTTTTGTATTTAGAAAAATGTGTATCATGGATGGATGTACGTAGGAGCTTCCACTTTCCTAATTGATGTCTGGTCAGGTGAAATGAAGTCAATCATGTTTTCATTTTCACATTTCATCCATCCAGGATACAATAATACAACTTAAGTGTTACGTAAAAAAAATACATATATAATATGCAATCCAGACTGTTCCTTCATTTCGTGTTCTGCCTGAGCGATACATGTCATGTCATGCATGCATGCAACGCAGAAGAGATTCTACTAAAAAAAATTACGGTCATACCATGCATAACCATATTAACGTTCACCCAATCTTTCAAGTTTCACAATCACAATACTACTTACTTACATGCACAATTTCTTTAAGACGATGCATGTGTGCAAGTGTGCATGCAGTTGAAATGCAGTACGTCATTACCTTTATGATATGATGTTTGTTGTCATTGAAGTGTGCCGTGGCCGTGTGCTCGTGTAAAGATCAGGTAGTAGTGCATACACACACATGCATCCCCATTCTCCACATCCACAGCAATCCAGACGAAAACTATGAAAATGAAAAAGTGATTACACCTGACGACACCTACGTTTAAAGTTTGTGGTAGTCCATTTGCTTCCCAACCCACCGTTAATTTCTTTCTGAAAGGAAAGGCAAATATGACATACTTGCACTTAGATAAACATCGAATCAATATAATTACCTATGCCATAACATAACAGTTCTTCTAAATCAGCTGTAACTCTGCCTTTTTTTACTGTTAACGACTGTGAGTGAGGCATGAGGGAGCCAATTTTGGCTAGTTGTAAAATGAAGAAATGGATTGATTTGGGAAATTAGGGGGAAAAGTGTCTTTTGGAATGGAAACCATATATGAAATTACACCAAAATCAGAAAGAGTCGAGTGAGGAGTAGTGCTGTGAGCTACAAACAATGCTTGAAAGTCGTTGGTAGGAGGAAAGTTTAGGAGATACATATTTCATTCCGTCTTCCATTCCCAATAATTCACAAAACCACAAAGAATTTTATAAGCGGAAGAGGAACCATGAGTGCTACCGCTGCTACCCAAGATTTCTTCCAATGTCCAGCATACAAATTGCTAATTTCCGATTTGAAGAGTGCGTCGCAAAAGCATTCCACCACCACCACCTTAGATTCCGAGTGCAATTGGTCTTTAAGGATTCTCCACGTGGAAAAATCAGCAGAGGAAAAGTTGTCACTGGAATCGGTGAATACTGCGAAACCTTTCATCGAGCTTAACCTCAAGTTAGTTTGGATACAGGGAAAAGTGGTGAAATTGGACAAAGCGGAAAGTGGGGACTACTCGTTGACCATTACTGATGATGATGATGAGAAAGGGGAAGATGAAGCCACCATTGATAACTACACGACCGTTCCGGGGGGAGATCATTCAGACATTAAAATAGGTAACGGCAGGTGTGACGACCATAAGTGACAAGCGTGAATGAGATGAGACGAGCATGTGGTGTGGCATGTCACATGTCACATGTGAATGAATGTGAATGAATACGACTAATACATTTTAAACTCGACATAAAAATTATAAAAAGGCAAAAAAAAAATCCGTTATTTTTTTGATTATTTCAGGAGCCTATATTGGTGCCTTGGCTCAGTTGTGGAGTAATCAGCCGGACGTTGTTCTGAAGGCAACTAAAATTATGTACTTGGGAGATCGACCGCTACTAAGCGGTATGTGGAAGGATGAAGTCAGACTGGCAAAAGCTTTCCTGGCTGGGCTAATTGTACCCAACGTTATGTAACATTGTCTTTGCCTTGCCACTCGTTTTCGTTTCATGTCTACGTTTTTTATATTTTTGTAATAGTAGTAATATCGGAACGAACAAGAATTAACGTAAGTGCCCACCTACGGTTTATAAGCGGATTAAATCTCAAAACTGCAGATGTATTTTTTTTTACCTATTTCTAAGCTCTGTGCATTAATTTGTGAGTTGTAATAATATTGTATCATCATTCATCATATCATGTAATTATTATCCTCAAATGTTTTTTCGCATTCCTCAAACTGGCTTAGAGTTCCACTACGAACGTTAATGCATTCGTTCATTTCATACACACATCATAGCATGCTCAAAAATGTCATTGCAAAAACTGCATAATATTGAATTGCAAAAAAACAGATTCAAGATCATAATAATATGATCGTCATTGATAATGATTTGATTCTCACAATCATAAAATCACAATTTATGCTTCATCCGGCCGGATATTCCGGATCCCCATCCGTCTTTCTTACCCAAAACATCACAATCACATGTCAATTCACTCAAGAACAAGAATAAAGTCCAAAAGTATGCTTTGATATGGTGCCAATGAATTTCGCGGTATTGTAGAGTCATCGGATCCGCAAGGGGAGCATAAGCCGCAGGAGTTGAAGTGTTCACTCTGGTACTTACACAATCTTTATCATCAAATCAATATATCTCATTTGCAGCAACACCCGATGTGCTCCTCTGGGCTCAGGTTGTAAAGCCGACATCTTTCCTGTTTAGCCAGTCAAAATCTCAAAAGTTAACAACAACCACCCAAGTTAAAAATTATAATTTGTTATTATAATAATGGCGAAAGCGGCGTCCAGTCTGGTTAGCAGAGCACCTGATATGGCTGCAGGTAAAGTGTTACAAACAACACAGAATTTGAAATCCAATAATTAGTTAGTCATTGTTTTTTGTTCACTTTTTTGTTTCGGATAATACAAATACTTACGATCAGCTGTTTTGTGAGATTTTGTAAATTCATTTAAACTCATCATTCAGGCTTCAGAGGAATTATATCTGTTAAATAAATATTAAATACTCTAAAAGTATTTTCACAAAGACAAGGGAAATCATCAATAATAATATGACGTCAGTGTAGACTGCAACGAAACGATGAATGATTTATGCTAAAATACATACGATTTGTTGAAATGAGGACTTAATATTCAGTAATATTTGATAACTCCTTCATTATATTCATTCCTTCACTACCTAATCAAATAAATTATTATATATTCTAATTGCAGCTATGCTAAAAAATGCTCAGCCAAAGTTTCAGGTGTTTTTGAGATATGCCAAGGTAGAGTTGGCTCCACCTACCCCAGGTGACATCCCTAAAGCGATTGGAGGTATCCGTAACATCCTTAGCTCGTTCCGAACCGGTCGTTATAAGCAGCTCACAGTTCGAGTAAGTTATTTGTCCCTTATTTTCAGGTCATACTACATGCAACCACATTCATTCAACATTAAAATGACTATGATAATGATCAATCGATCAAAAATAGAGTAAGGAAAGCAAATACTACCTGTTCTAAAATTCTGAATTTAAACGTTTTTGTGTTTTTTTGAACTTAGGATGCGTGGCTGAATACACTAGTTGGAATGGAAGTTACTTTCTGGTTTTTCATCGGTGAATGCATTGGCAAACGTCACCTGAGAGGATACGATGTTTAATTCAAACTTCATTATCGGTTTCACATTTAAAAAATCAGTCTGTTTGTCGATTTTGACAGAAACCATCAATCACTTGAGTTGTGGAACTGTGTAAACTACAAAGAACTATGTCATATGAATGCTACGCTAGCCATATAAAGTTTAATTATTAAAAAGTTTTGGTGAATGGTTACAATAGTCATGCACACATAAGTGTACATCGATTGTTGGTTTATCCATGTCTGGAAATGTAGACTTTGAAATAGAAAAAAAACCGTTTGTGTAGATACATGAATAAATACATTACTCACTGTCAACTGTACAATTAATTGTTTATGAATGTTGCGTTGCTAAAATCAGAGCCTGCTCACTTCTTTGACTATTTCTTAACGGCATCTGACTAACTGTGCCAAGTTGTTCGTCTTACAAGGTAAACCCTCCAATGACGTTTAGAAAAGTTTAGGTTTAAGTCTGTAGATTATGATTTCATTTCCTGTATCCGTTTTGCTGCATGGGAAGTCTCAAACCTCAAAATTAGCTTTATATCAATGTAATCACGTTGTATATAATTTGAAAGGATTTAAAATGCCAAACCTCATACGCATGTTTATACAAGAGAATTTTTGGGTTTATGACTTTCCATATGGGACATCGGAAATCCTCGTGGAAAAGTGAGAGAATCAAGCCTTGTTTTGTAGCTTGAATCTTTTGTAAAGTCCCTGGAGGGCTTCCTTGTAAGTGATTTATAATTTAGACGGAGCATGAAAGTTTGCATATGCAAATAACTTGTACATTCTAAACGTGTGTAGATTTTTGTTGATTCTGACAGTTTTCTCCATTAGCAGTTAGTATGATCCGCATCAGGGAGCAAACCAAAAATACATACTTACCTGCGAAAGTGTCCGTATTTTTTAACATGCCTGTCTTACAAATTGCAATTGAATTGGAAAGTACTTTAGCGGAAGCTTAAATTGTAATTACAACATATCGACGTTCTCGTGAATTTTATCATTATAAAGAATTAATTAAATATTAGACCACCCGATTCGTCATAAGCTGAAACGTCAGAAAACCATAGATTGCATTTCAACTCTAAACATATCAGCTCACTCCACTCTACAACATTGCAACATAGGTATTTGCAACTTTTTTATAAGATTTTTTGTAGAATGCTTTGCCCAATACTACACAAAGTCGTTTGTTATATTATGAGAAATGAGACGCTTATTACACATATATGGATTCGCTCATCTTAGAATATTGGCGTCGCTGCTTTTCTTCTATTGAGATCATTTTTAGGTTGATTCGTAGGCATCGGCAGGCTGTATACAATTCGAACTTATGCATCATGTGTACGTAATGTAATATCCACTTCCACTCCACATCTTTTAAGCCATGATGCTTTACTTTGCGCTTCCCTATTAAACTGATATTTTTGCCGTCAGATTTATATTATCTATTAACCATTACATGATTTGGATT
Organism: Dicranocentrus wangi; assembly: GCA_036850665.1. NCBI lineage: Eukaryota > Metazoa > Arthropoda > Collembola > Entomobryomorpha > Entomobryidae > Dicranocentrus > Dicranocentrus wangi. The sequence continues at coordinate 26,646 of JAANSN010000943.1, read as the reverse complement.
TGGATCACATATATCCGTCCGTATATGAAGTAAACACTTCGCGTATCCATCTAGCAATAATATGAACTAGAAGACTTGCACACGGAACAGAAACGAATAAAAGCGTGCGAGGAGAGATACAGACAGGGACTCTCCGAGCAGCGGTCCGTAAAGGAAAAGGTATGAGTAAGTAATTCTGTGCCCTGTGCCAAGTAATGAACTAAGCTGGAGAGAAAGAGAGAGAGAGAGAGAGAAGACAAGTATATCCCACAATTCCCACTTGCAAAACCTATATATAACTCATTGTGGATTGTGTGGAGCAGAGAAAGTTTGCTGACAAATATTGATCTGTTTTCACAGTGTGAAATAAGTAGTTTAGAGCTGATTGTGTGTAAACGAGTAGATTGAACTGTAGAACTAAGCAGGATTATAGTTGACAAGGTCAGCCGACCTCTGGAGCACTTGAAAAATCATGATTTCAACAGTGCATTAAAAAGGAATTATTAGTTCTTACTTGACAAAAATCTCTATTCATTCATTTGTGGGAAACATGGGATGCTGTTCCGAGAACAACTAATTGGACGTGGATTTGGTGCTACGAGGTAAGTGATCCTTCCATACCTGTATTATATTATGTGGTGCGAATTTCGATAAATCAGTGCATGAGCATGATGATGTCAGCGTCGTATTTAGTTAGACTATTTGCATAGCCATACGTGAATAAGTAGCGTGTAGTATTAGTGCGTAGTATAGGTTAGGGTCGTCCAATGCAATATGAATGAAGATACGAAAAAACATAAGCTTTATCATAATGCCAATACGTACGCATAAATTGTGGCGCAACATTAACATATCGTACAATTAAAAATGCAAAATTAATTGTCACATGAAAAATACCTACAATCAGAGATCTTGGTGAGCTTTCTCCTTGCTGATACTTTCATCACCCCATCACGTAGGTAGACTTGAATGCATAAGCAATTTCAGTTGGTAACTTGGGCTAAATAAAAAGTTAAAGTTCTCTGTTTTTAACCTCAACGTGAACACTTCTTGTTTTAGTTAGATGTACTGAAATTGTTTGGGCGTAGGTAAAACACAAGTGAAGGTACATGATGATAGAGTTATTGGAATTGTGACATAATGTATGCTATCGTCGACTTGTATGAAATAGATTTTCGATAAATAGAGCTTATAATTATATTATCTGTTCGAAGAAGTGCAAATACTTCATAGGTATCTTCGAGACATGCAAAGGCTGAAATAAGTAAATCTTTCAGCAAGGGAGATATCATACAATTTTGGAATCATGAAATCGTATTCATCCGAAATGTGTAGATTGTTGATGGTAGCTTCGCTGAAGGATTTGGTTTATTTACGTCGTATTTCTGTCAGCAGAGCTTATAGAAAACATTTTACATCTTACCAACTTATCATACCCTTTCCCATCCCCATTTGTAACGTTATTTTATTATCTTTGGTGTGGTTTATTTATGCGTAGAGCATCACACCAAATCAAAGCATTAATTTATAAAAGCATTAAAAAGCCTTGCATCCAGAAATGTAACTTTTTAAATGCTATTTATTAACGAGTATAATATTAAACTAGGTAGCGTAGATTGGCTGAAACCGTGTGGTAAAGATTACAAAATTACGCTACTTTCTCAAGTATTAAAGCACAGCAGCCCCATTTACTTCTAGGTACTGGAATAGGTGTCAAGATGTGCCCGTTCCGAATTCCTCCCCTGATAAGCGAATTCTCCTTTTTTGAAGGACCCCTTTTTACCCAAATCCTAAAACAGCAAGTTGATTCAAAATTAGCACTGATGACTTGAGTGAAGTGCAAAATGAAACTGTAAAGAGATTCATTCGGTGGAACTTGCAACATTTTAAACAAGGACTTAGGTTAGGACTTTAAAAAGTATCCCTTTAGATAGGCAAACAGACCCCTTATCTAGGGGGGATTCGGAACGGGCGGATACTGACAATTTACGATTTGGATCTTATCATATCACATCTTCTTTCAGATTAACAATGAAATTATTCAGTTCAAAGCGAATAGCGATCAATCCAGCTAGCAAAATATCTCGATTCCTACTTAATTTTGCAAAGATTCTTTGAAAATAATTAATAAAACTATATTTAGTAAAAACTATATTTAGTAATTAATAGACAGAGTCTCGAGAAGTTGGTGCTATCTTCTGAATAATACACTGTTTGATGCTAGACTAACATGTTTACCTATATTCGAAAGGAGCATATCAGACGAATACTTACTTTAATATCAGACGAATTGCCATTTGACTCTAACCGTATATACTGCATTTTTGGATCTTGCTTCACTTGCTTGATTATATGTATAATATCATAATCATAGACTTACATAAAATACTGCTTTGTTTCCTACTTTTATAAAACTTTCGTAGGATTTGCGCATATTGTGTTGTCAGTTGTGATAGAGAATCACAGAAAAGGATCATTTTCAAGCAAGAGCAAAAACCAGAGTCACGCAATGCATGCAAATTTTATATGTGATCTTGCAGCAGTCCTTTTTTGTAACCAAACATCTCTGATTTAATCTTGATTCTGGCCCCCTTCGTGGAAAAAAATCCATTTTTCTAACTTTAATAAACAAAAAACACACTCTTGTTTTAAATTACTTCCGTTGGATCTGCTCCTTTTCCTTAACGATGTGGTCTGTGGTTGACAATCTTGAATGATAACGGGTATCGAATTTTTATTATAATTTCAGGAAGTAGCAAAAAACATTAAAATACCATAACTCACAACTGACACGTGTAATTACCCGCTGGAGTCTGGAACGTCATGGATGTATATCGTTACAGGTCTAAAGCCAGAATAGTGGCAATCGTGGATTTGGTGGGTTTGGAATAATTATCGAATTCAAAAAACAGTTTGATACAACCGTTTTCTTTTGCCTTATTTAGAATTTGATTTGGTTCAAAATTGCAGATTCTCTCCAGCATGATGCTTGGGTTGTGCTTAATTCTCTTATTAGGCACGGTTATCATTTCTACGGCTCCATCCAATGAGAAAAATACAATTGAAGAGCAAGAAACTCCGGCCATAGGCAATAGGCCGGCACCGGACGTGTCGAAGTTACTTGGTAAGAGATCAAAACTTGGACATCTCTCGTATCGTATCTCCTAATCGTATCGCATTTAAAGTGAAAAGAAAATACAACTAATACAAGGTACATTGTGATATATTGACAATAACAGTGATCTTCATGTGGATTTTGGTTGTCTTCACAAGCGTCACAACCATTATTCAAATTATTGCTGCAATCAAACTAGGGAATGCAACACAACTTGTAAGCCCAATTCTGTTTTATCTTTGTGAATTCGAAAGATTCTGTTGCAAAAATTTCAAATTATGCAAAATTCTTAACATTCCAGGGAAAGGAACCTGTCTCTGCTCTCAAACTTTGTACATTTTGGCGTCATGTTTGCATAGTCTTCACTGGTCTCTTAATCTTTAGCATGGTGCTCACAGGCGGAGGTGCAATTCTCAATTTGGTTCAAATCCTTCTCCGTATCGCGGCAATTTACATTGTAACAAAATTTATGAATGAACTGGATGCGACAATCGCTACTGGAGTACTTCCGGTACATTGTCGGCCTGGAACTACGCCAGTCATTGCTGGGGTTGCATATGCATACATTCCTCCACAGCAACAGCCACCACCACTTAATCCAGACTTTAATGCCGGACCACCACCGCCATTTAACCCAGACTTTAATGCCGCACCACCCAGCTACGAGGAAGTTGTTAAAGAGCCTCCTCCCCCATCATTTAAAGAGTAAACCCATGGAAAATGGAATTCAAAGAATTCGTAAGACATTCGTGCATGATTCGATAAGTACGGCTCACAACGCGAAGTAATGATGTCTACTTTTATTTGCTTGGCAGAGGGTATTGTTAAGTGGATAAACAATTTCCGAGTTTAGTAGTTTTAACCCTCTTCAAAATAACAAAATTTTTCACTTCATTTGTCACGATATTTGGGCTTGACATTGACATGCACTTTTTTAATTTAAAAACAGTATAAGTGTGTTTCAACTTGGATCATACATAAATATTTATTGCATACACGCATTGTTGCTATTATATGTATACTAAATGACAAACTATTAGTCCTAGTCTACGCATGGTCGTAACTTTCCGAAATGTACTTATTAGGCACTATGTGAATTAGATTACGGATATATAGGAACAATAGGAATGTCTATGTATAGGAACTATAGTAAACCATACTATGGACGTTCACTATAAAATGCAGCCTAAATGCTTAACAATCAACTCATCCTCCTCCAACGACAAATCACACTTTCACTTAGCTTTGGACTTGGATTCTACAAGCTTTTCCATACTTTAACTTTCGACAATATTACAATTATACTCATTCACTTAGCAGTGAAGCTAAATTAATTCACCTCTTTCTCTAATTGTAAGATGTCTATTTTATATGACTGAAAATGGAAGATGGAACAAAGAGGAATATTTATTCATTTGATCAAAAAGGACTATCGGAGAGAATGTAATAATGCTTAAATAAATTTTGAAGGATGATTCTCTGCCATTCTCTTGGTGCAGTGTGTGGAGAAGTAATGAAGCTTCTAATGTTTGTGAAATTGTAAAGTATGGACATTTTAGACATAAGGAACGGAACGGAAGTGGGAGTGACACATGATAGAACCTTGACGTAGTGTACCATTAGAATTTCAGAAAGAATGCGGGATCATTGTTATTATGTGATATACTTACTAAAGATTAAAAAAGTTATAACCCAGTTTCGTTTTGGCATATATTTGCAGTGAGTGATATAGGTAGTTAAGTTTTCATGTATATATTTTAATCCAATTTTGCATGCTGCTTATCGTGAACGTTTCCATTGTTAGTTTCATTCTCAGATAAACGTTTACACAAAATTAAGCTTTCCATCCTAGTATACGTTTTCTGTCTCGTATAGTTCACAAAATAATTTGAATTGTATTGTCACAATAAATCTTTGACCATGTAAATTGCAAGAATGCACATGTAGGCAGTTTTGTTTTACTTTTAAGTGCTAGTTTTATTATAGTGGTTTGCGTAAATATACGCGAAGGAATAACTTTGGAATAAAATTTGCGTTGACAATTATTGTAAATTATATGCCCAACTGGACATTTGTACTCGTACGGAACACATTTTAATGCCAAATCTGCATAAAATGCCAAGATTCTATCTACTTTAAACGCATATCATAGAATGTTGAAATTCTCCTCGACTCTGCCTTTATTGCAACTAGGGAGCTGCTGCTGGCATCGTGGACAGAAAAAAAAGGCATAAAATAGTTTGCCAAGAAAGATCGGATCAGACATATTATTATGATAGCATGTCATATAACCTCTTTCTCTGATAATTTCAAGAATACATATTATGTACTCTCAACTATTTATTTACAAAGTATGTCATGGGGAGTCAGCTTGTTGTACATTTTTTGTGTCGCTTGCCGCTTGGCAGAGAAAGTCGAGTCAAATGTATTTCCCCATACTGTTTTTCGCTAAAGAAATTTCTGCCCCAGGAACTTCTCATCTCTGGACTTTAAAGCTGCACAATTGGTTCTTTTGGATTGAATCAAGTCTCCATTTACTATTGGGAAAATTCTCTGGAATCGAGAAAACCCCCTGGAGTGACCTGCATACATATTATATATAATGGATGCTCTTATTCTTGTTTTAGTTCATCCAGCCACAAAATATGCCCTGTTGCTTCGTTTCCACTCCAAAGCCTCAGAAAAAATTTTAGCGATGTACTAAACAAAATAATATTTCTCTCACAAAATCACATTTACAGTGTGGTATATAGCGATTTCCAGCTTAGATTTTCTGACTCATACAATTCAATGTGTAAGAGATGCATCGCAGTAGTGGCAAGTATAGCAATCCTTGCTAGAGTCAGCAAAAGCCCGAAACGGAATTATCGATTTCCTCAAAATTGGAATACGCTGTCGCTTTCACTACCACAAGTTTTGTGAGTAGTCACCCATATACTCGCCGCTGCTGTACCAGAGTCAGAGTACTATATATATACATGCGATATGCCCCATTGTGTAAAACTGGAATAAAATATGAGGATATAATGTTTGACTTTTCTATCCATATACACAGACTTTCCTACAATACATTTCATACAAAAATACATATATTTCTCAGCAATGTTTCTCCTATTTTATAATTTATATAGGACAAAAGTTCAAGACAACTTCTAGCATGTCGATATAAGCGATGTATGAATATACCTGACTCTGGTATTATTTTTCAAGGAGATACTGAAGAACGATTAACTATCTTTGCAGCGGAGGTTCATTACAGTTATTGATTTACTTTGTGGCGTTTGTTTTTCTGAAAGTTTTATTACAGACCTTTACGGCATCCAGCACCGTCCTAATCAAATCCATTCTACTTGGTGGAGTACGATTGTATAAATCTTGCCTTCTCTGGTTAAATACAATAAAATTAGGAAGTTTTTTTGTTACATTTCAGATAAGCCAATAATATATCTTAAAGTCATATGAAGTGAAAGCAAACAGTTCACACAATATAATCAAATATGGAGCATAGATCTTTGGAAGTGCACAGACGACGTGCTCGGGTAGTGGCAACTATCGATTTGGTAAGTAATTACATCAAAGTGATGGAAAATCTGGTAAATTATAGAATCTAAAAGCGAAGATGTAATTCCAATACTCCGTTTTCGCTGCGCTCTTTTGTTTATTGATCATTTAAATTCCCTAGTAATTTCAGCATGAACAGTTGATAAGTTAACCATTAATGTTGAATCTAATGATTTTGGCAATTCAATATTTCTGAAATTGATCCGTTGATGACCCAAAGAATAACTGGTCCCGATAAAATTCCATTTCCCAATGATCTTGAATATGACCGAAAAATACTTGTTTTTCTAAAACAATAAAAGCTGTAAAGCAATAAAAGCTATTCAACTTACTATCAGTAAACTAATCGTACATGTACATACATCCAGATAGAATCCCTAAAGCCACTAAACCTAGTATTGAAACGTCTGATAACACGATCCTCTACTCTACTAATAAATAAGTCCGAATATGGAAAAATTGCAATACAGCAAACTGGTTTTGTGTGCTTAGTTGCTTGGATTTATTTCATACGAAGTTTCATCTACATCACATCCGGTTTCATTCCATTTCCTTTCAACCTCAATATAACACATGACACAAAGTTGGCAGCAGATTTCTATGGCGTATACAATTTTCCTTGAGTTTATGACTGTGAAGCGTAATTCTACTTTCCACTCATATTTTCCACAATAGATATTATCCAGCATGTCCATGTGCTTCTGGATGTTGGCCATGATTGGCCTTCACTTTCTGCGAGTCTCGGTAATGAACAGTCAATCAAAGCCGAACAGTACCAAGATCACAATGCTAAATCAACCGGATTTCCAAGATCCGCCGGAAGATACTGACAACGATCTTGGCCCCCGAGCAAAGTTGTGGACCTCAGAGAGCTTCTGTAAGTATTTTGAAGAGAAAAGACAATTAGAGGTAGACATTATACTATATTCTACTATTGAACGAATTGCATTACAAAAGTGAATTTACTTTCACCATTACAGATAGCTGCGCATGGTTTCTTACTGCTGCGTTCCTGATGGCTGCAATAATACAGATCACGGCGGCAGTGAAGCTCCTCAATGCAACTCAAATTGTAAGATACAACTAAAATTTACACTTTATGACAGTCGTTATTGAAAGTGAAACAAAACAAAAGGTCATTTGATGATGGGTTGGTGCAGGGAAAGGATGCCCGAAGCGCACATGGCTTATGCAGATACTGGAGGTCAGTTTGCGTGATGTTCACCGGATTGCTCCTGTGCGACATAATACTGTCACTGCGTGGACGAAACTTCTTTGCCATGTCCTTTGTGGTATGCAACATGCTCATTCGAACAACCCAACTATACATTGTTCAGCACTTCATGAATGAGTTAGATGCAGCAATTTGCGTCTTGCCAACTGTCCATCATCCCAGTCATCTCATCTCTGTTCCTGTTCATTTCCACGTTCCTGTTGGAACTGAAACTGAGAATGCTTGCCGATACATGCACTGCAACATAGCTGCAGTTCCACCCCAGGCGGCACCAAAACCGAATGATTTGCCTCCTCCAAGCTACGATGAGGTAACTAAAGATCCTGCAAAGTATGAGAAAATCTAAACCACGATGGCGGATCACAAAGGATGGACAAATGCCAAACCCTTATTTCAAAGATAACCCTACTCTTTCATGATTTCTCTTTCATACAGACAAGATTTAATTTCAGGTTTACATTTCTTTTACATTCACCATTTTTAATTCCCTCATTCACGTATGCATTCCCTCATTATACTTCCTAGTTTGGCATGCTCCATGCTTTCACCACTTCGAACAAGCTAAATAAATCTGCTGTTTCTACGCCTAATTGCGCCAAGTAATTTGTTACTTTGTCGTTTAATACATATTAATGGCTCACTTTCTTTAACTAATGCTGTCCACCACAAACATTAAGTTTATGCATTTAATATAGGTAATCAATAGCAAATCTTAAGCACGTGTTTTAAATATTAGAAGGAGACTGCATGAAATAAAAGAAAATGTTGTGTAAAGCAGATAATGACACCATATTTCTTAATTGCACAAATTCAGCTGAACTGAATAGACTTTAGCACAATCTTTAGCATTTAAAAATTGTGGACTTTAGTAATTGATGTTTCAATGGAACTATTATTTGCTAACTATAACCTTAGACGATAATTAGCAAGTTAACTAATGCTGAGGATAGGGTTTGTAGGGCTAATTGATTTACGGTATTAGTAGGTGTTGTACATATATAATATCAATAACTGTATTAATATAGGTATTCACATCATTTCAATTTCGTTGTACTACCTAGGAATAAGGGAATGTTTTATGAATTTGTGAATACCTGGTTGGATAAGTAAGGTATGTAGCTAGATAGGTCATAAATATATGAAAGCTTATAGTGATTACAAAAATGTGTTGTGACTAGCGTTAGTTCTATATCCAAGGACGTTATTTATGAATTCAATGTCAGAGTCCTTACAAATTAATGTATTGGTACAGTTACAAATGAAAGCTTTCCGTATAGGTACCCATATTATTAAATGTTGGATGTAGTTTTCCTATTGAAATATAACGATAGGCTTCAAGTACCATTATTTTACGTGATACTTACTCATTTTTAAGGCGTGAAAAATAAAAAAAAACTAATTAGCAAGCAACCTATAATAAGTTAAAATCGCCTAGTATAATATGTACATAATTACTCGTGCACAATACNAAAAAAAACTAATTAGCAAGCAACCTATAATAAGTTAAAATCGCCTAGTATAATATGTACATAATTACTCGTGCACAATACGTATCATTAGGATCTAGCTGCGAATCAAACTTTATTATAACTGAATAACATTGTTACAAAATAATCTGAACTTACACCTTCAAAATGTCTGGTTATCCATGTTGAATAATTAAACCTGATATGTAGTTAATTATTACCCTAAATATGTAATAATTAACAAACAAACAAAAAACTGTAATGTTTTGAATAAGTTTCAATCTTTTTGTCATTTCCTATGCATAGCGTAGGCGTCCAGTTAACCTATGATATTTGAGTGTACCTGATAAATTCGTTTAGAATATGTATAAAATACGAATAAAATTTCCAAAATGCAAGAATTTCAAGCTGGCTGGCCAATTTTCACATCTCATATGCACAGTTTCGTCAGTAGTACAGCGCATAGATCCAATGAAGTTGGCCATCAATAATAGAATACCCAATAGTTCTAATTGCAAAGTTCGGTTGGATATAATCGGAAATGTATCAGAACTCTAAAATTGCTCCAGCCAAATCCCATTACATATTAAAATGTGCTTTTCGTGGCATGTTTTAATTGCGTGAGTAGCCTGGCTGGTGTTTCATTCGGCCAATGCCAGCACACATGCAACCAAACCCGCCTGTCAACCCCTTTCTCGTCACATTCATTTTTGCTTGCCATCATCAACCGTAACCCGACCACACATTTAATGAATCAGATCAGTCATTCACATGTCGTTTCGGTTACTTAATGCCTTCAAATGCATTTTCAATTATGTTTGTTAATTTGGTATAGCATTATGCCCCACGTTCGTGTCCACAATTTCATTGATTAGACTCTGGAAAAAGCGTGCACAAAGTGTACAGAGTCTCATTAGCATAGCATGCTCTTGCTCAGGCAAAATGCTCTCCCTTCTTCAGTTGAACACCAGGAATGTGATTCGACGTGACGTGAGGACTCTGAGGACTGGATCGTTGGAACGTTTTGCTTTAGAGCGTAAATAAAATAGTAGCTCTGGAACAGGAAAACTTTGTTGTGGTAAACAGCAATAAAATATAAGTTCTAACCTTGATATATTTCTACATTTTGAAAGTATATGATGACACACTCAAAAACCACTGGTTTATGGATGGAATGGATAATGATGGACTCACCAGCGTGAAACACTTAATTCCACGTCATTACCCACGACCCGTCACATCATCTCTTATATTTACATCGGAGATTTATAGTTACATAAAATTGTATGTGTAATATATGTTCCAGACGTATTGGGTATATGAGTATATGGAAATAAACTACACAGTTAGCACATTTACACCCACTAGGCTCATCAGATGAAAATAGATTGCAACTACTGAGGGGGCGCATCGTGTATCTTTTAGCTCAACAAGCGATGCGCAAGGAAAACCACATTAAAAAGCGATGGAAGTGAAACCACTACCAAAACGAAAGCAAAAATACGAGTTTTAAGAAGCGTCAGATATCATTAGGGAAGCTAAGTTTAGTTGCAGACTTGAAGTTACCGTAATTTATTTATTGACACGTAGCACTAATGAACCCAGAAGTAAAATTAAAGATCTTCCAAATAAAATCAGCCCATGTTTGTATGTACCTAGGTATTACCATTACATGCTAGTCTAAAGTACTGCAGTACAAAAAAAAACTTTCAATAAACTACTCAGACATAGATGAAGGCATAGGATATGCTATGCTATCTATGCTACTCAGATACAAAATTCATAAAGACACATAGAATAAAAATTCTGCTAGAAGGTGCAGGTGCACGCATTATAATACGCAATTATAAAACACAGGTTAGTTCTCGTTCTCGTGTCCAAGGATCTTGGAGAACGGGTGGCGTGCTAAGTGAAGGGCATTATCCTGGCAGAATTTCTTGCGACTCTTTGTTTTAAAAAAAATCGTATTATAGATATTTACATGGTTTGGAGAGATGTAGTAGATGGTAGTGCCACATAGATGAGTATTCAGCTAATGCTTCGTATGAAATATTTGCTTTTATGGTAATTTGTAAGTTCATAGACACATGGGCAGGTATATAGTCATGATCACGATATTGACGATTAGTTCGTAAATTATGAATACGAAAATTCATATTATAAGGTATCCTATCAAGATAAATAGCTAAGTGCATATAAATATAACACGTTAATTACCGCAAAAGGTAAACGTGCACGAATATCGAAATTTATTCCGATGGGGGAGTTGATGATGATGATAATAAAGAACATTAGAGCTATTAGCATAATACCCAGAAACATTAAGGGAACCACCGTAAAAAGAAATCAAACGTGCCACCCTCCCTCCACAAACCTTTTACTTTTGGCAAACAAACACAGAAAATCAAGTATTCGTAAACTGTATTATAGTGAGACATATATGTAATCTACATTATTCATGAGTTGCACTCAAGGAAAAGCGAGTAACCATAAACCGTCTACGGGTATTCCATGGAAAGCGAGTGTTGTTCCTCTATCACGTCATCGTCTTATGAACTCATAGCTGTTCCAGGAAACCGTTTCCTCAGGTGAAAGCCGAGCCGCTTACTGCGAATTAGGCGGACGGCGGAGTAGGAGAATATTCCAAAAATGCGTAGAATTGTCAACGTGAAATGAAGCTTATCTGCACTACTCTGCAGACTAAAATAAAAGCTGATTAAACGGAATGGGAAAGTACTTTTTATTATTATATATAGTATTTGTAAATTATTGCGTCCTTGCAATCCATACAGATTGATCACGTAGTAAGAGTTTAATAATGAACATAATGTTGTCGATCTAAAATAGGTATCTAGTTTCTTCTTCATGTCATTTTGAATTGAGGACATATTCATGATTCTGAGAAATACTTTCTGTAGTTTGTGACTGACGGTTGCTTTCTATATATACTATTGTATTTGCTCAATATATTGTTACATCCAATTTCTTCATTCAGTGTTTCTTACATTCAGCCTCAATTACAAGGTGTACTTACTCCCACCCCCACCTATAACTCTAATGAGTTTAACACAGTCACACCACTTATTATAAGTCACTTCAAAGATGTGGTGTGGTAACGTATTTCACTTCGCATATCCAAACGTGGACAGGGAACTCGTGCTACGTTGTATTTACTACTTTTATACTAAACACGTATAGTGTATAGTGAAATGCATATAAAAGAAAGTGGGGGAAGCAAAATATAGAACGAAAAAGCAAAAAAAACATGATTATTTCTATATGCCAACAACCTGCACATGTATCTCCTATATAGGTTGAGAAAGTGTTTAAATTCATGCTACACATGAGTTTAAGAAAATTATAACGTTCTTCCAGTTACTTGTATGCTAAACCTGTAGCTGTAGCATTGCGTAAGAAGAGGGAACGTGGCACAACGAGTTATCGGAGTTTTCATTTGTTTTCCCGTTAGTTGAAATAACTGTGTGCGTGTGATAATATGGAGGAAGGGTAAAGATATGTAATATACGAACGAAAAGCAAAACTCAAAAGTATAATACCTATATAATAATATAAGAATAGCTACGACTTTTAAGACCACCCTGCCGATTTTTACGTAAAGTTCCAGTTTACATTTAGATTAGGGAAACACCGTTCATTTAGATCTGCAAATAAGCCCAACTTACAAAACGAAGAAACTAGGGAAAACAAATGAAAAGTATAACATGTATAAGAATATTTTGAAACGAATGACGATGGTGATATTAAATTTCAGTCTCTCTCTCTTCTACTCTTCTCCCACAAAAACAACGTACGAAATCTGTTTCCTGATGCAGGTTAATCTAAATCGTCTTGCTGAAATTCATTCATAGTCAATTCATTTTATTGCCTTGATCGCTTTGAATTAAACCATATATTAGCTCCGTTCTCAGCAAGGAGCTTTTAAAGCTCTGCTAGTTGTATTTGAAAATATTGTACATCCATTTGGACTATAATACACAAGACCCTATATAGTAATTGTATACCATCATGAACTATGAAGTTTTTTTTAGGTAAAACAGAAGAAATTTCCAAGTTTAGTTTCTCACTGGAGCCACTGATGATATGGTATGTGGCATGGCATGAATGCATAATAACTAAGCTCGTTCATTCAAGCCCAATGGAATTGCTTAAAACAACGGAACTGGGAAAGAAAAAAAAACATCACAACACAAAACCCGTACTGAACCGACACCGACATTTATATACAACCCAAAATCTATCGTGTATGTATACGTAAAACACGATACAATCATGCTATTAGCACAGAAACTCGTTTATAGAAGGGAAAGGTGTGCATTTTCTGTACGAATCGGATTGTGTTTCGTATTTGTATACTAAAGAAAATTTTATTTCCATTTATAGGAAAAGCGACTTTACAAGAGCAACTCTATTTCAATATAAAAGCACCAACTCCGGCATAATATTGCCATCAAACCTTCCCCTTCTAATATGATACCTTAGGTTTTGCGTTACTTGCGTAAAACGAAATACACATGCACATTACTTTTTTATTACCGTCTACCAACATGTCTACATAATATTGTGTGTGTGTGTGTGTGAGGACTTTTTGTGACTGACTGACTGACTTAAACAAGTGGGCTCATGCTCACCATATTACGCAAAGCAAACTTTTGTGTACGATTGTCCGACAATCATCATCATTCAAAAACCTGACGCTCACTTTCCACCACAGCTCTATTCTTTCTGGGAAAGTGAAAACAAAGCAAGACGTGGGTGCTCTAGGTTTTGGAGCTGAACGGATGTCGCCTACCACCTACCCAGTTGCAGTTGCATGCGCTCACAAGCAGGACTGCACTGAGAGAAAATAAATAAGATCCCACTTGACATCTACTTATTTCACTTTACTCTATTCAATGTATAATTTTATTACGTAAATAATACCAGAGTGGACTGGGTAATATAAAACTAAAGTAGTGAAAGTAAAGTGGACATAGCATTATGCTAACGAAATAGGAGCAATAGGGTCATATTGAAAGGACAATTGTCGTGTAAATTACGAATTACTTATTTCCACACAACTTTCTACTTTCACCAACTGCGAAAAGCAAATATAATACGTTTATTGTTTTTTTCCTGTGAAAATCAAGTTTTGTGAAGAGGAAAGGGGAAGTTTTAAGGAGAATTCAACACATGTGTTGCACATATTGCAGTGTGTTTGCCACAGTCGCTACATTTTCAATTCAGCATGCAAGGGTTCGGTTGCTCGAATGCTTATTAGGAACAAAGGAAACAACGCTCCTGGTGTGTATGTGGTGTGGTGGTGGTGTGCTGTTGTGTAGATATTGAGTCATGCACAATTCTAACACGAATATTATGCACCCGGGTTTTGTATATGAAATATAAATAACGGTTGTGGTTGTGTATATAGAGTGCTCAACTAAGTAAGACAAAATCAGAGATCTTAGGAATTGATTCGGTCTTGATGTGAGTGACTCTGGTCAAATGGAGAATTTAAAAGAAACACGAACGAGACAGAAGAAGGGGGAATTTTGCAGTGAAAAATTGTAATGGTGTGTCGAAAAAGAAATAACAGGAATAATGCTGGAGTCATGGGGTTGAGAAATTCGTGGGGGTGTTACTTTCAAGACTGAAATAACATAACGTGGTCCTCGTGATACGTACATACTATTTGGTAACATGGTGCACATACCTTCTAAAATGAAATACGCTTTGTTTTTTGGAAATAATCATGCTGAGGTGTACCTATGATGAAAGTAATCCGTGGCATATTTCGTGAGTGAGTATAAAAAATATAATGTGTGGTGGTGTGTTCCGTTAGTGCTTTGATATGAGCGCCTTCATTGCGTTAACCTGAAAATGTAATCAACTACATAGCTGGCGGACATATTTTGTGAAGTTTTAAGAAAAAATGTGTTGGTTTTTTGTCTTGAAAGTTGGGGTAAAAGTCGATTATTAAAAGAGAAGTGAGTGCTTGAAGGGAAATGCACAAACTTGTGCTTTTTGGTAATCCGTGAAAGTAAAATTTCTTAGTTTTACAGAAAAAGTGGACCATATTCGATCGAATAACTTATTCCTGTACCGTCACTGTACTCAACTCTAATACAGCACTGACTGGCATTCAGCATTTTACCTGGATTTTAAGTGGACAATGAAGAATTTAATAAGATTTATTAGCAACATTATGGGACTTTTGTAATTAAAGAATTGACGGTGTTTCCAGAAGCGGAGCGATGACATTCCCCTTCTATTTACTACATCAGGTTTTGCTGTCGGTGAACTGGAAGAATAATAGTTTCTTATTCGTGTCTAGTCAACGAGTAGTGAGCAGAACAGATAGCATGTGGGCTGTCAACTTTAAATGTTATTAAATGGCTACGTGCTATGCGTTAATATTACAAGTATGTGACGATGAGGAATATATTGCCCATTGCCATTACCTCACAATTCTCAGTGCATATAATCTAGTCACTATATAGTTAGTGGCTTTGTACGTGGCATGTGAGTAGTCTTCCACTTGAATCATCATTCTTGTCAATTATTCATATTCGCTAACATAACATGCACCAGTTTGTGGAAAACAAGGAGAAAAATGGTAACACGAATGTGGCGAATGCTGATAATGCACAGTGACACACAGAAAGGGTGAAACAGGAGAGGAAGAGTTTACCAAGCCGCTTTCACTACTACGTGTTCGTCCGTCCTATTCTGGGGCAACGACACACTTTCGTGCAATTTCAATACGACTTTTACTAGTATTTGAGTTGACGACCATGTGTGGGGTGTGCATTTCTCGAAGAGGAATGGTATACTTTGGAGCTAGTATTCATATAGTAAGTACTACTGACTAGGTAATTTGGGCGTATGGGGTTACACGTAGAAATAGAAAATATATAGCCACGCACTTAATTTGCTTGCACTAGGTAATAGTAATTCGATCTTGCTTTTGTGTAGAGAGAGAGAAAATGCATGTACGCATATAACATGTTACCTACGTTAAACAAAAAGCCTGGATATTATTTTTTCACTTGCTTTGTTCAGTAAGTCTCGATTTCACCTTGCTTGCACCTTTTATAAGTACTTGTTGGATTTCGGTTTTAACAGAAAATATCGGGCTGTCAAAAAATTTAAGGAACAGTGAATTAATTAGTAGTAAGCAAATTAATTTGGATGCGCGCTGGTTCGTGTAATTTTTTTGAAGATATATGTATACCTCAAATTATCACTGGTGCTTACAAATCAAACGAAATCGATGCATGCAGATAATTCAATAAAAATGTCCAAGAAATATTTTGGATTTGTAAAGTCAGCAAATGTCTAGAACAAACAATGTTATGCAAACGATAGCATTCCTGTCTGACCGCGTGACGGTACTATATTGTTTTACTTGCAGGGAACCTTCAGCACTTGATAGCATAAGCAAAGATAAATATATTATGCACATTTATCTGATTTTGCTCGCTTGTTCCGTATATCATGCAGTTGCTTACACTTAAACGTATGTACTTAAGTAATTATGCATGCTTGCTGACACTCGTCGAGTTGATGCATTCTGCTATATTCCGTTTCATGTTATAAAACATCAATAGATTTCAATCCCAAATAGGTAAAAGTATCTATTGCCAGTTTTGCCAGCAGTACTGTTTTGCTTTTTACAAAAGCTTCAGAATGTGATACAATTTATGAAACGGCTGTCTGAAATGTCTAAGCCTGAACAACTTTGCTTTAAGACATAACCATATTAAGCAGCACGCGCGAGTAAAATGTCATAATATTTAACAAAATTCATTAGTCAATGTCAATGTGTTGCTGTTGCTAATTCTCTGAGACGACATGCTATGAAATTAATCCGACAAATTAAGAGTTGAGATCAATTAATTAAAGCGCTTTTAGCTTATTATTTATGACAATTATGATATCCCTTTGGAGGAAAAGCAGTCATTAAACTGCACGAAACTAATTTTCATGGAGTAAATATGTGATGTGGTGTACTTCTAATTGTAAGAAGTTGAAACTAAGCGTATATTTAACCTGGAAAATATTTTTTATTCTGCTTCACAGTTTATAACTCTTATCCTGTTTGTTGGGTCCACGTTCAGGGCTTACAGGATATCGTCATACGAAAGGGAGGAAAATGTAATTTGATTCTTTGATTCAATGAAGTACACTTTAATTCTAATATCTTTTATGCACAATCTATGTATAATCTATATACCGTGTGAATCTTGGATTCTCTCGGTTATTATCATTACATCATGTAAATTTAGGCACAGATTTTACTAGATTCAAACTCATTTTAATTGAATTCTTTTTTGACCTTCCCAGTCGAAGCAGTTGTTGGGAGCCATGATTATAGCTACCTACTTCTTCACATTATTGGTACTCGGGTGCCTTATATTTCGGGGAGTAGAGCATGTAATTCAAACCGATGAATACCAATATATTACAATATATCAATTATGATTTAAAATTCAAAGTAGGATGCGCAAGTAAATGATTGACAAATATTTTGAATTTTACAGAAATCTCCAAAAATGCTGGGTTGGTCCGGTGGAATTTTTATAACGTTAGAAACTTTTGCATTC
The DNA here is from genome assembly GCA_036850665.1 of Dicranocentrus wangi. Classification (NCBI taxonomy): domain Eukaryota; kingdom Metazoa; phylum Arthropoda; class Collembola; order Entomobryomorpha; family Entomobryidae; genus Dicranocentrus; species Dicranocentrus wangi. The sequence continues at coordinate 8,688 of JAANSN010000943.1, read as the reverse complement.
GTCTTCAATTTGGTTCTTTTGTCTCCCATGGGTGGCGCATATGATGAGTATGGTCTCAGGAACTTTGGGTTTACCGTTGATGTATTCCAAATCTTACTAAGTCTACTCTTTCTTGGGTGCATGGCTGGCTATTGTGTAGTGATTATACTATACATTATCAAGCTACGAGAAGATGACAGCGGTTCTGAATACACATATGGCGAATTCGATGATGCCGGTACAATTCCAGCTCCTCCCGTTGCAGCCAACCTTTCCAGGTCTTCCACAGCCCATTCCACATATTCCATTCACCACAACAATAAAAGCAGTAACCCACAGTTGACCCAAACTGCAAGTCATGGCCATTTGAGTCAGTGCAATAATCAGTATCACATTAATCAGAATCAAATTTCAACCGCTGGAACTCACAAATCGCCGTTATTACAAGAACGTAGGTTACTACCCAGAGTAAATCACTTGAGTCAAGACAGATTAAATGAGGCAAGTAGATCCCCGCCAGGATCGCACTATTTTCATCATCAACATAGATCCAGTCCATACACTCCCAGCGCAGGAGTTTACACCAACTACCATCCACAGCGCGGAGTTCCGTACAGGCAAAGTCAGACACTTCCGCATCCACATCATTTCCATCGTCAAATGCCAAACATTGGGGGAACGACGGCTGGAAGTTCCCAGTTTCCCAGCAGAAGTCGAATGGACTTGGCAACGTTAACGCAAACGTTGACAAGGAACAGTAACCTTAAGCGGGCTATTACGGGTACAAGTAATGCAAGCGGTTTACCCAGTACTACCTCTGTTCCGACGACTACGTCCACCACTGTAGATTCCAGTTATGAAGGGGGAGACCAGTGGGAACAGCCAAGAGTGCAAGCTTTAAAGTATAATTATGGCGCAAGGAAGTGTTTATCCGGTTCTACTATCGGTATTGAAGTATGACTCTTTTTACTATTTCGTTATTTTCGTTTACCAAAATTTTTGACTGGTTGCAAAGAACGTGTAGTTGCGTCTGTTTTAGTTCTTAAAATAAAAATGTGCCTCAATCAGAATCTACATGGATGAAATTATTTTGAGTTTTATTGTGATGTGATGATATCACCAGTTCGATAACACAAAAACTTTTCAATATAACTGACATTACTACAAGCATAAGCTAACATAGGATAAAAATTTCTTACTTTTAAATTGTTAAATTATATAAATGAATAGAAACTTGCCTGTTTGCTAATGTGAAATGCAATAAAGATGAATAATAAACAACACATGGATAAACTGTACAAATATGAAATTGAAAAGAAGAATTAGCTACAAAACTAGAAATAAAGCAACATTTTTGAATCGCACTCCCTTATAATATACATTGTAGATCTTGTTAATCTGGTAATACACCATTAAATATCTCGCGGTGATGAGGATAATATTCGTCAATAAGAGTTAAAAACCGGTGAAAGCAATTGATGGCTGGTGCACGATGCTTGTGAGTTTTCTGCAAAAAAAGAAACCAAAAACCAAAATTTCATTAAGGGAACAGTGGTAGCATTAAATTAAAGTTACTAAATTTGAATTTCACAAGAACCTTATAAAACACATAGGCCTGAATAAACATCTGTCTAAAAGCAAATAACATTTCTTTGACGCTTTTAAACCTCTCCGGTTCTCCCAAGGCCAGTCTGTCACGTATATACTTTAAGTGGAAAGGCACTTTGCCGCAAGCATCCTGTTCAAAAATTATACCAGTCTCACAAAATCAGCCTATGAAGATTGCAACAATAAATTAGGTAATTCTGCATGTTATAAAATAAAACACCAACCAAATATCCTCGCGGAAATATCCACCTCATCGTTGGAATCTCGGGAATTTTATAGCATTCCATAACAAATTTACATGCTAACAGAAAATGTTTTTTATTTAACTCCGCTAATTCACTATCTTCAGAACCTTCACTTAAGACTTCAGCGATTTCCTTATCTACCTTTTCTTTACTTGTTTCATAATTACAACACCAAACCACGTCTTCGTCTGGTATTTCTTGTAAAGGGGGTAAATGACACTTTTGATGAAACACTTTGGGACATGAATCACAACACACTATAATTTCTTCACCTCCATCTAAACAAATTGCACAATAGTCTTCGTTTGCATCTACAGTTGTAATTTTCATTCGTCCTTGTCCTTGGACAGGGTAGTCTGATAATTCTGGAGAGTCTTCTATAGAAGAGATTGGAGCCTCTTGAAAGGTAGAATCATCTAAAGGAAGAATCAATCAAAATCAACAACTGCTGGTGTTTTCCGGATTTTAAAAATTTACTAAAAACGAAACCCGTCTACTCCGCTTACCTACGGTATCTAACTTTCTGAGTTTTCCGTTTCGTCTTAAGACGGATGGAGTGTCTGACCGGGGGTTTCTTTCCGCTATCTTTCGTCGGAGTGACTGGCGCCTGTCCGATGTGCCAGTTTTATGATCAGAAGCATATCCATCGCTAGATTCATATTCTTGTTGACCATTTTCACTGTCTACTTTTACACTTACAGAATCTTCCGGTGATTTTACACTGTCCTGCTGTAAACGCATAACTTTGGCACTTGCAGGGGTGTTTCGTTTTGATCCACTCTGTTTCCTTAATAGCTTAAAGGACTGATCAGTATCGAGAAATTCCGGGAACGACTTCTTTTTCCTTTCACGCTTTCCTAAGCCCAGCTCTGGAGAGTCAGTTGACAAAGAGGAAGTGCTCGACTGAGGCGATGCGGCATCCGGTCTGAACGAAAGGTATTATAGTCAATTCGAAATTTACTTTTGGTACTTTGAAGTCAATTCTCAAGTGTTATTGTAATTTTACCTAACTTTTGAGTGACTTCCCTCTGCAATATTCTCGCATTTCTCTTCGTAAGAAGAGGATTCATTAGAAACAATAGTCGTTTCAAGAAGATGGGGCACAGATGTTGAGTCGGTACCTTGTTTCTTTGTTTCCAGGCTTGGATCATCCTTCAACCAACAAGCTTCTTTCGTTCTCAGATTTGAGTTCCTATTCGGAAGATAAAATAACACAGCAAAAATTACCAACTGTTACAATTAATTTTTGTAGTTGCTTTCTAGACCAACCTATTTGTCAGTGGGCATCCTTTCTCCATTTCAGTCGACTCTGCACTTTTCGGCGGTTCCATAAAGTTCGTTTGTGAGTCTTCATCCTCCTCTACAATCCCTACCACAAATGCTGTATCCATGTTTTCATCCATGCCAGTCTCACTCCCAATTACCTTATTTGTTAATTCCGGTTCTGCTCCAAGCTCCATGTCCATTAAATCTTCGTTCTTGTCTTCACATTCCGCATGTTCTGGAGCATTATCTTCAGATAAATCTGCAATTATTTCCACATCAAACTCCATGTCCCTCGTGCTATCCCTTTTTTCTTTCGTTTGGGTTTCTGGAATTTTGAAACCAGCAGGCTGTGCATCGTGAAATTTATTCGCCTGAACAAACATAGGTTTTACTTTAGCAGCACTTAGTTGTGGAGCTGCCGTACTTTTTATAGCAATTCCTCGCGGAGTTTTATTGGTAAACAATTTGTTTTCCAAGGGATTATTAGTATTAGTTGTTCCTGATGCTTTTCCAGAGGCAACCTTGCTGGACTCATCCATATTGCCATTTTTCTTCATACTAGAATTAGAATACGTCCTCAACGGAGCACGCACACCACTAGTAGGACTAGGATTATAAACATATTCAACCTGGGCATATTCTCGAAGGACTGTAACACATGTAAGAATAGATTTTGACATTGCAATCCACAATCATAATAATCATATTCAATTTTATTGTATACCAAATATTTCTATATTACTCTTGTGAGCTTGAAAAGTAGCTCCTTTGTCCAGTTGGAATTGCCAGCCTTTTCCAACAAATCTGTCAAAATCCTGTGTAAGTCTCTTGTCCGTTTCCGTATACCAATCCATGTAACTTTGCGAGGTCCTAAATTTGAAATTGGAATTAGTATTTAAATATTTTTTAAAATTCATTTCGGTTCGAAAACTACTTGTTACAAAAGAAAAACAAAAGTTAATTACTTGACAAAATGAAGGCATGCAACGTTGTCCCGGTTAGCCAGGGTTTCAGCGACTGCGTTATTAAATCGCTCCCCATGAGCCCTAGACCTCTGAACAAGCTGTAGATTCATATTGAGCGAAGCTAATTGTGTCATGAACCGAATTCTGGCTTCCTTCTTAACCTCATACTGACGCTTAAGTAAGACTGTCATCATTCTGTAATGAAATTATGAATTATGACTTGAAACCATTATTTATATTAATAATTATAATACATGATTAATTACCACATTTATAATGTTTAGCTTACGCTTCAAACTCATTGTTAATGGCAGACATAACGGAACTCCATTGCGATTTCATAATATCATCGCGTCTCTTCTTTATCTCAACGGCAGCACGATCACATTTACCAATGAATTGCCTGAAACAAACAAAAATATACTGCAACAAAATTTCAAACGAGGAAAAAGCATTTATCACTATACTACATACATGATATTATTACTATGATTCATACCTCACAATATCAGCTTTATTACTCAGATTTTCAACAGCTTGCTCAATTAAAACCACGTCATGCTGATGGTTTTGGATACAAATTTCACAAAGTTTGACGGCACATGTCCAGCAGAAATAATTTGTGATTTGATCAGCATGACGTTTACATTTGCTTTCTAATGCCCTTAATGTGTCGAGTTGATTTTCCTTATGTTTCGTCAGGTCAATCCGAATCTTATGATTTTGAGTCGATCTCGCTTGCGGATGATGCTTTAAGCATAATTACATTGATTTATGGACAACAATACATTTTTATAAACATTATGCAGCTTTCATATAATGCACCAACCTCTTTGCATTGCTGGCAAAGACAAGCAGGACAATCATCGCAGTACGCAACAGCAGGTCGATCAAGTACACAATTTTCACAAATCAGTTCAATATCATTGAAATCACACTTTTTGACAAAAACGTCCTTAGGGATAATTCGATTTTGTAAATGCTCTGCGGTAATTACAGTTTGGCACTGCCCGCATGCCAGAATAGATCCTCCTTTACAAATGAAACTAATATTATTACCTGACATAACATGATGATTATGCTTACCTCATGATATAAAACATACTTTGCAAAATATCAACTTACCCGATTTTGATACACTCTTTAATTTAAGTAAACACTTTTGAGAACAAATCACATGAAAACAACTCAGGAAAATTACTTCTGCGTTTTCATCGACGTCTTTGCAACCCATAGCACACTCCCTCCATGGTAGGCTTGGTGTGTGAGATTCTTTTCCTGTTGTTTACAAACATTCATTATACAAATTCGGCAAAATACACTCATACATGTCCTTAAATTTCAAAATGTCCTTACGCTGAGTAGCCATTATTTTTTGAGATGGCTCAATTAGAGCAGCAGTTTACTCCTCGTCGGCTTTCAAAAAGTTGTAAAAACCAAAACCGACTTTCCTTCCTCCGTCACCATTACATCAGACAACGTCGGGGTCGGGAGCGTAGGAGAGGCACGCACGGAGTCAGCCTACATTCAAAAGCACAAAATTAAATCATTTTGGCAATGTGCACAGTGTTTGCATTATGGTGTCTATGCTGAATTCCTGAAGCACTGTAAAATTTCCTGGGACTTCCCTACATTATATGATGCTCAATGGAGGGTTTTAAAATGTCAAAACAAGGTCACGCGTGTCATACTAAACACTAACTAGTATTATTGAAGTACGTATTTGATGTAACGTAACTTGGAATAATTTGCAATTTCTGATACTGATCATTCCATTTCCCTGCAATATGTATACGCTCGCTTTTTAGGAGCAATGAAACATACTCAATAACATCACAGCAGATAACAACTCCACGATACGAATGCTACATGTGAAAGTACTAGTAACAAACCAATAATGCACATTTGCACATTAGGGTCCAGCCAGAAGCAAGAATGATGATTTGATGGTCACAAGCATCACAAAACACACAAGTGACCCAACAGCCAAATTCGTATAATTGTGTAAAATGTTCAAGAACTGCTCTGTATTTCCCTATTTTGCTACTTGTTCCATTCCACTGTCTGTTGTACAGACATGGTGCACTGCACACAGCTAAAGATGAAAGAAAAAGAAAGGATGTAAATAATGTTTTGTTGATGCATGTTGTGCTGTGCTGTCTGTTCCGTGCAGCTTCCCGTTGTTCCTGTTCTTCCCTCTCTCTTCTGGAAGTTGAGGCTCTCACTCAAAAGTTCTCAATGCAATCGAGTTGAGTTGAGAGGAGAGGAGAGCAGAGAGTAATGCAATGCACAAGTCTGCCTGGAATGAGATTTTTGTTGAGATGAGAAAAAGACGGTGGTTTACTAAACCCAAATTTTCTTAATACACATACATACATACATCATCTCATCTCATTCATCTCCTTCTCTTCTCCTATCTAACTAAACTCTTCAAATGCATGGTCATATTTTATGTTGTATGTAGGTATTGGCTCATTTTGCTGAGTGCATCGCTCTCCGGTGAAAAACGTTTTCCTTTGTAATTACCTTCAGCCTAATTAATACTGACTAATACTAATAATCTAGGTACTTTTGTATTTATTGTATTAATATCATTTGCCTTTCCCTAACATTGCTATTGCTTGTGCTATTTATTGGCCTACTCATAATTTTAATGTCTCTAAAAAGTGTTATACTGGATAATGTCACTTTTTCCTAAGGGTCCATATTCCCGTAGAGTTCAATCCAATCCACTCGCTGGCTCTATCCAACTCCATTTTACATCTACCCCTGGCCCTGCCCTACCTCCCTCTCTCTACACCTACACACAAACCCCTGACAACTGCCTGGACCTGGACACACATTCAACATTGAAGGATCCTGCTCACCCTCAACCGTCACGAAAAGCGTGGACGATAAACCAACTTCACCGAAAATCCTACAAGCAACATGGCCGAGATGCAATTTTAAAAACTAACTAATTACTAATTATCATAGTTTACCCGCAATGAATCCTCTTGCCTTTTCCCCAAAGAAAATGTGATGTGATGTGACCTATTACCTTGGACAACGCCGTCGCAAAGTTTGATCGTTGTATATACTTATACACCTCCTCGTCCTCGTAAATACGTACCTCTAGTTCCAAAAGTTCCAAAAACTGTCCTTCTTCCTTTGTCAGTCAATAATTGTGTCGTCAGGCTGGGGTTACCGTTTTAAATTAATGTACAGAGTGCGCAGTGCAAAAGGTAAGTTCAGATCCCATGTCACAATCCACATCGATCAAATCAAAAATGCTCGCATAGCGCTTATACAAAATTAGACTGAAAAAAACAATCACATCATCACACACAACACAACTGCATTAAATGATATCCTTGCAGGCTAAACCACACAGAGGAAAACACCTCGACTCCACATTTTATAATTCCAACTGCACTCGCGATGGCTCCCTGACTCCCTGTTACACTAAAGTTGTTGAAAGTAGGGTGAAGTGAGTTTTTGAGCTTCACGTTTTACGTTTAGTTGTTATTCACATTTCCACACACTTCCATTCCAATTCCACCGACGACACAGCCCACCACCATGCACCACCACCATATCATCGCATCAATTTGGTAATAGAACAGGTTGGCTGGAATAATATGGAATACGCAGCCATTCTGAATCACCATCATCATATCACCCAATCCATATGCCCATCATACCCAAACCCCCTCTCTCTCCTTCTCGTTCTTAAAGCAAGAAAATGATTCTTTTCTTAAACAAAATGGTCCTTTTAGTCCTTTATCATCCTTCCTTGCTTGCTGATGCTGATCTGCTGCTGATCATGTGTACTACTACTGCTACGGTGCAATGCAATGCAATGCATTAACAAGTAATAGTACCACCAATACCAAGATTCCTCTCCGTCCGTATCCTCCTCAGCCAAACAGACGTGAGACAGAGCAATCTATAAGATTATATTGGAAGTAATATTTTTTTGAGGAATCCAACATGGCGACTGTATCCAGCCAGAATCTATATTACACAACAACTAACTGTCCACACACGACGACACCCACCCAACTGAAAGTAACAAGACATGACGAGAGGGTGCTCTAGCAAGTACTTGCTCTTCCTTGAACGACCAAGACGATGAATTGTAGTAAGTAGCAAGTGAGTACGTGACAACGTGACGTACCTACATGCGTGCGTGCTGCTGCGCCAAGAAAGAAGTTAAGAAAAAGAAATTTTCTTGATGTTTCTCTGTGTATGTCTTGTCTTTCTTGTACAATGTTAAGTGTATTAGCTGATCAAGCAAAAAAAAACGAATATTATGGAGATGATTTGATTAGATTAGGGAACTCCGGGAACTATGTATTATGGTACGATGTGCAGGATGTGCTGCAATTGCAATTCTGCTGTGAAGACCTGTGAAGTACATTTATATGACCGAAATGACTCATTCTCACAGTTATATGACTATAGACTAACATAAGATAATTATGTGACATGACGTGAGGAAGCTATTTAGAGAATGTTAAAAAATACAATAAAGCATAGAGGTAAAAACCAGGGAGCTTTAAATTATACCAAGAGTGAACATTAGTCCATCTTGCCTATTTAAAACTGAAACCCTCCAACGTTCTCGGCATCTGCCCCAATGT
>JAANSN010000942.1:0-41836 GCA_036850665.1 Dicranocentrus wangi | reverse complement strand
TATCTAACCGTGAAAATTGGTGATCGTATATACTCATTACATTGCTCACTTTCCCATTCAAAAATCCTTAACAGTGAAAGTATATACTTTTCTTGAAGTACTATTCAGATTGGTGTCAAATGAAAGTATATTCTTCTTTCTGTCAGGAATTTCGCATGGACAATCCTCGCTAAAAATAATTATTATGTCTAGTTGGATTGAGTTGGGAGAATGGGGAAAACAAAAGTAAAAGGAATCAGTGGAATCACATCACTTTGAGAAACCCCTTCTCTTCGGCGGTTGTCCAATTTTACGACTTATGAATATGAATGATGACTTTTTGATTATTTATGCATTTTGGTGCGTGTGGTACTGCACTGAAACGTATAGCTTAATTTAAAAGTATTTTATTACAAGTACAAGTGAATAGAAATTTACGCAAGCTCATTTGTGGGCTACTTTGTGGTTAATGTTAAGCACTGTATGGACACGACTTTCTTCCTTCAGAGTCATTAATTATCGATTCAAGTTTTCTACCAAAACTTGAAACATCATCTCGCATAATTTCATCATTAACCAACTGATTTAGACTGATTAACCTCTGGCATCGGTAATGGAGGTATGCCGTGATTAGTTTTGTTGGGTAGGTTAAGCATAAAATGTCAATGTCGATAATGTGAGTGTTTCACGATATGATTTACAACGCAATCCCAGCAACGCTCACAGTTTAAAATATGGGAAACTTAAAATGAAGTAATTTAAGCATCCTATACCATCCTAAAAACGCTTCAGGCATCTCATTTTCAGCACAGGAAATCAAAATCAAAAACTTTCTAATCACTAAATATAATAAGTTACAAGAATTGTTAGTAGAGTCATGCAAAACATACTTATGATAAATTAATTATTATTTTTTGTTCCTTTCCGATTTAGATTTGTCTCCCTCAACCCAAAATATGAAGACATTGTCAGAGGACTCCAAGACGCTGTTGCACACAAGGCAAATGGTGGCGACTGCCGGGCACGATATGTCTGTAACGATGTCCCTAATCTGTAATCTAATTACAAATTTTTGGAGCAAAAGAACTTAACTAACGTAGTACATATTTAAAGCGAAATCACGAATCCGTAAAAAAAATGGCCAGGACAATGGAGAAAGGAATTGACAAAAAACCAAGAAAAATCCATTTTTAACGTATTACTTTTCACGAGGTAAAAACTAGTTCAGGGACACACGAGAAAACAGAGTACTTGTCCGGAGAAAATAAATATTCATGCAAGTAATGATACATATTTTTAAAATACATATATTTTTACATCAACTTGTTTTTGTGTGAATGTGGGTATGTGTGATTTGACTGCAAGAACATGTCGGAATGAAAGGGAGGATGATTGATTGTTCGAATGTCTGATTGCATGATGACAATTCATGCTTAAAATGACTGACTGGCTGTTTGTATTTTTAGTGGATGAATGTGAGGGGATTTTTTTAATTTGTTCTAGAGCTGAATTTCTGTGCTATATACTATTATACACGTATACTACATTGATTGTTGTTTTCTGATAACACAAGTTGTTCATTGTTTTTGTTATTAAATGTTATTACACTCTGTCTATGGGAGTTTGTTGTTACTGCTAAGGTCATTATTGTAAGATATCCTACTATATACAAATGAAAAGCCAAATTTTTCTACAAAAACACTCTTTGCAATGAAAATCGGATTCTTTCCCATATACCTATCCTGTTGTAGTGGGGAATTTATGTTAGTGATGGCGGAATGATTGTGCTGGGATTGCATGATGGAATGTGTATAATGAGACACAACAGATAAGGAAATATCCTTATTGTTAACGAGATGCAAATTTTTTTCACTGAAAAAAATTCTCTCCAAATCCTTTACATATATACGTATAGATTCACGAAGTTCCGAAGGAAAAGTTTTTTTTTTGTTTTGGAGCTGTTACCGCGTGTGCGAAGGAGACCCGTTCATTATATAAATATAAAGATACGCTGTTTGTTGAAAAATTTTGTGTAATAAAACTGATAAATACTTTAAACAATAATTGTTTATATGCCTCATACAATTACCGTGAAACCCTTTGGTATCATATCTTCTCGGAAAGGGTTAATTTCAGCAGATAAAAAAATTGGGAACCTGCTTTCGTTATTAAGGACCGTTATAAATCGTTGAAAATGACTTTGATTCATTATAATACACACATTCATCGTATTGTTATTCGGGTCATTGAGATGCATCAAACACCTCAACTAAATTTTCTGGTTGTTTCACCTTACACTATTTTACACTCACGGTAATACTCTAAACAATCCGGAATGAAGCATTTTATTCTACCATTCTTCAAAAAATTGCTCCTCCTTTTAGTTCAACAAGATAATCACCTTGATTTTTCCATTCATACTTGCATACCAGGCATAAAAATGTCTGCTAGGTATTTAGAGAATTTAATAAAGGGGTATGTCCAAATAAACAAATTATGCATCCGCAGTATATCAGTATACGTGCGTAGGTAGTGCGACTTAAGGTACAGGTTACATTATTGTTATTAGTGCGCACAAAAAAACCTATGGTACAGACATTTCGGTCACCGCCAACCTCTTTATCTCCGGTCTTCTATGCACAGCACAGGAGTATCTTAACAGCGCAGCGCTGGTTCATACATACAGTATTCATGTTGTCAATCCGGTTTTTGGGTCAGTTGGTGGTAACCATGTAGTAATAGTTTGTGAGTTAGCTGCAGTGTGGGTCATCATATTCATCAAAGGCGAAAATGATGACGTGCAATAAATATATGCTGGCTCAGACTCAATCAAGTCCAGATGCTGGTAGGTATAAATCGAATTTTGCACATCTTACTCAAACTAAACCCTACAATCCCGATTTTCTGTACAGTGTCTACGTGTTGTACTGTACATAATATGTAATACTTCCACTTCTGCCTACCTACCTAGACGCAAGAACTGCATAAAAATGAATCACACGCAAATTCTTCAACGTGAACTTGACTTGACTTAATATTATTTTGCCTTTTAAAAAAATTTACACACCTCCAACCTCAAGCCTGGTACCTGCGACATAGACGTAGGCTGCCTGTGACATTTAACCTAACCTATATTCCATGTGCACAGTCAGCAGCCTACATGGGACTCGAGTTTAACATGTTCTAATCTTTGCTTGAATAACGTATATGGTGAGCCATCAACAAACATCACCATCAGTTCAAATCTCAAATGAATGGAAGACTTTTGCTACTGAACTCTTCGAGTTATCCAACAACTTCAATATAATTGAAGCACGGGATCATCGGCAAATCGGCCTCTAAATCAGTTGCCCAAGATGCATAAGCGGAGAAACGCAGCTGTGTCAACAAAAGGAGTAAAATAGAGTGCTCAACGCAAAGAAAGACCTTTTTGGGAAACAGCCTAGCCAATCATCCTCAGATCCCTGCTCATATTTCGGGTTGGGTTGGGCTATTCTTCCGATTAATGCGCCTGAGTGCATAAACACACAATACGGTATCAATATCACAAAGCGGTGACTACCTACCCTCGGTCTATTGGATGGCCTGATTTACGCTGGCTGTAATGGATATGTACTAACTACGCTTTTCCTTTCATCATTCACAAAATGTTGACAAGGAATAATGTGTACTTCGCACTTAATCACAAATCAATTAATTTTAAGTAGTCACTTTTAATTGCTCATCACATTACTATTTAGGTTCTATTTTGTATTACTTTGACAAATGTTTCTTTACACCAACATCCCGTATCATTATGTATTCATTAGCAAATAATGAATTTTTAACTATAATAATAATACCTGATCATAACAAATTTTCTATGATTAAAATTTCCAGTATACAATATACAAGTCATAAAATATTCATATAATTTCATTACTCATCGTCAACTTCTAAACTCATTCACCAATTATACAGGAAGTTTATATATGTAACCTATTCCTACTAAAATATAAATATATAATAATTATTTTTTACTATCATACACTTTTTCAATATAGTCCCAAACCGCAATCATAAAATGTACGCGTATTGAGTTCGGGCTGGTAGTTTTTCTTTAAATACATGACAATTACTTGATTTTTACAGAATACATGTACTGTTTTTATTGATCGCTTTATCGCATTCTGAGACAATTTAATTATTAATTTGGTATTTCCTATTTACAACCATTTGACGTACGGTCTTAATCATATTCATATCTTACAAGTGTAAACGGTCAGTAACATTTTTATAGTAATGCTGCATAGCTTAGCTATATAAACTTTTGAATTTTTTAAATAATTTACAACAAAATCTATGCATAAAGATATTATTCCGATACTATTAAACTACATTTATCGATTAACATTACTTCTAAACCCATTCACAGCATGTATTAATTAGGCGAATTCGGCCCATTCATAATAATATATCCTTGCGTATTAATATAATACATTGTCGGAGATTCGAATTTCTAAGTTAATTTCTAATCACCAAACAAATCTTTAACATAAATAATTTTATTCCAGTCAGTATGACGTAATAATTGTTATTCATGTGAAAACTTGTACTATGATATATAGAATTAAATGATCTCTCATTACACCTTTCATTTCGTGTGTATCGAACTTCCTTCCTGCTTTGCGCAATTATATAAATAGAAAAAAAAATCCAACGCCAAATTGACTGCATTATTACATAAAGCAAAAAATTAAATCTGTAGTGTATGTGTCGTTGCAAATAATTTGTATATGCAACATGTACCCCCTGCTAATTAATCAAATCTCTCCAACAATCGATCATAACCTTTTCGACGCATTCCTCCCTTGACAAGAGCAGAAAATGCACTGATTTTGTGATGATTTATCATTGCTTAAATAGAATCTATCACGCATATTGTAAGTACTGTGGTTAGTGACCGTTTATCGCATGGCTTGTGGCGAATCCTACAAAAGCGAAATCGTGCATTTCATTCAATAACCAATGTCACTATTACATTCCCCATAATAACAGTCATTCATTCGACATTTCATGAATACTTATGATGATATAACACAACACCGCGTCATATAATGTGTATAAGGATTTCTGTTATTGTTTTATCATGCCTCTTGAAAAAGGGGGCTTGATTATTTTGATCACTCACTTTTTCCTGTCCTGTTGAGGTATAAAGGATATTCCATCATTATCATGCCACCACGAAGCGTCACTCACAAATACACCATAGCTAACAACAACCTGTCATGAGCCAACTCGTTCTGTCTAGGAGGAAATGCAAATAAGCAGAGAAGAAGGAAGAGGACATGCTGCAGGTGAAAAGGCAATGGATTTATGTTTGGTCACAAATCAAATATGATCCAACATTTGGGAAAAAAATCACGAGAGGACTATGATGATGATGATTTCATGTCAGAATTATTTCTGCTTGAAGAGATTTCTCTTGCAAAAAGGAAAAAGCGAATATTTGGTCCACCCACATTTTTTACATAAGAAGCCCACAAAATGCAAGTTCATAACTAGTAAAATCATCATCTTATAATCGTTTAAAATCTTTTGAAAAAAGGAAAGGAACTGGTTATCAATATAAACAAACGTATGCATTGCTCACGCTTTAACTCAGTTGCGTTTATAGCGAGTTTACTTGTAATCTCTGGCAAAAGCACATTATTTTTTCATGCATATTGATGAACACATTCGAATTTCTAGAGCCAGCCACACGCTGTTGATTACTTTTGAAAAAATGAAAACTTTCCATCTCTTCCTAAACCCTGAATTCCTTTAAATGAACAGGAGCTTCTTGGATGATCATTTATTTAAATGGTTTGTAATTGTCCTTCTCGTTTACCACTCCATATTTTTCACATCTACAGGAATTTTAAAGATGTACAGCTAATTCAGCCAAATCATGGTGTACTTGAGTGCGCTATTATGATGCACATGTGATTCTGCAGCGCAGCGGTTGCTGCACTAGGTATGTCGCACACCTTGCTTGTGCCATAAGATCTCTCCCTTTGCCGACCATCATAATCCTAATCACTGGGACTGCGCCTCATTTCAGGTTCGCAAGTTTTATATGGGGTGTAAATTTCGAAGAAACATAAGTAATTGTCAGGTTCTTTGCTACGCTAATAAAATGCGAATTTGCGAGATATCCACTTAAAATCAATCAAATATTATTGTAAATGGTGGGATGAATCCAAGTGTATATAAGAATTTGCTGGGGGCCAATGTTAAGTTGTTTTGTTGCAGTGAAGATGCCACTTTGGGATAGTCACAGTCACAGTCATAGTGTTGTAATTTGACTTTCTACAAAGGAATTTCTGGTTTGGTTTACTTTTTTCAGTAATAGGTAACTAAACACTGGGCCATTCCAAAATGATTTCATTAGGCTTTCTTAATTAATCTAACTGCGAAGAAGGAATACCAAATAAGACATTCGCTTTGCAAACATTCTCGCTGACAAAACTTAGACTCTTAAAACGGTATATTTGTTAATAATACGGTAAATACTTATTCACTGGTTAGGAATTTGGGAAGTTTTAAATTTTGGTCCAAAATATAATTATCAAATACTCTGGTTTATCATGAGATCATTCTTAAAACCTTAAAATTTACATAGGTATATTCGCCTGGGTTCTTAAATGTGCATATTAATTACAAAATACTCCTATTAAATAGACGATGTTCATCATCATATCTAGTAAAATGACTGCATTGTAGAACTTCATCTATGTACGACTATGTAGTTAGTCATGTATTATGGTGTAATGGTATATATATACACTTCATGTACAAATGTTACTGATTATTAGATATTTATCGAAACATACTTTTGTTTTATCAATACTGTTACTGAATATTTTAATACGATCACCTAAAATAGTTACTTACTTATTTTGTTTTCCCTATGGAGCACTCCCCGTACTATTTGGCGGAGAAGCAGAACTGTCCTCTTTGTTAAAGTAATAGTCATGATAGTAAAAAGGGTAATTTGAAGGACTGGCAATGGCGGCGGCAGCCGCTGCCGCAGCAGCGGAAGCTGCTGTTGACGAAGAAGATGACGTGGATCCACCAGCTGAGGAAGAAGAATGAGTTCCAGTGGATCCACCTCCCCCTCCTCCACCGTTCCCGTTACTGCTAATAACTCCATGGTGTCCAACCACGGGGGTGGACGACGAGGAACTTGATGAGGAGGAGGCGGACGCTGCAGCTGCAACCGCTAGAGCAGCAGCGGCCGCTGCAGAATAGCCAGGAAGTGTGTTTATGTCTGATATTGTAACATCGGGGTGGTTGCCAAGTTTGGATGGTGATGATGATGCGAAGTATTCATACGGAGAGCAGAGAGACTCTTGTTGTACCATTCTTCCTCCGGGTTCATCCCTGCAGGTAAACCAAGCTTTAGGATTTTATTAAGCTGCCATCTAATTTCGGCATTTGCTTGTAATGTAAAAATGTGTAATTACATTTAACTATATGAGAATTCGCAATATTGGAAGCTCAGATAGGAATACATACCCATTGGATCTTGACGGATACTTGATACGGCTGACATGTTTGACGCGGAGTGGGGCATTGTGAAAGGCTGAGTCATGGATGAGTACGTTCCGGATCCCATCTGAAAGAGAAACCCCATCTTTTTACAAATCTCAATATCGGATTCTTGAATCATTCTTTTCATATCTATGTGTTTATATCATATCATTTCTAACAATTCCTTGATTGCACCAATATTTACCTAAAGGCAAATAATAGGTATTAGATCAGACATGAGAGACAAGTAAAATTAGGGATGGATGGTGGTAACATACTAATCGAAAGTTTTGCGTGATTCGCATGCATTTTTTTTGTTTTCCTTAGCATGAGTTGCAAAGGTGGAATTTTAGCCGAACAAGTAGTAACAGTAAAACTTGCACGTTTTTCTTATCTCAGCAGTCAACGCTTCCTCACAAATTCTTTTGCAAAAAATGTACAGACTCACGACCCAACACAAACGCAGCTCATAGCCCATTATCAAAGTCAAACCCTGAAATATTCATTCATACCATCGGCCAGCATCATGGCTAATGAATTGTTAAGAAGAGTGAAACTTCACGAGTCGTAGTTTTATCACTTGTAATATGCCTCTGAGGGCGGCCATTTGACGTTTATCAAAGACAGACTGCAGCTCGATAAACTTGTACCACAGCTAATTGTAGCCCTTTTGTGCATGTGTGTATTACATTGTTATAGGAAATGCACCTACAGGATGCCTACCGAGAATATGTCTTCGTCAAAGGTCTTGGGGCAGACCACAAAAGGCTAATTTTCAAAAAAAAAAACAACATAATTTTGCATGTGTCACTGCTTTCAATTTTTGCAATATTTCGTGTAAAGCTCACTTGTCCCCTGTCACGGACGGCTGTGTATCTATCTGCAGGTGCGATCAGTGTTCAACAGGATTAGTAAAGCTTTCTGTAGGCGAGTCGTTTGTGCTGATGGCAATTTTACTTTTTTTTAAAAAGTGGTTTGACTCCTATTGATACATAGGTACGCTTTTATAATGTTCATGTACAAACGGACGACGTTGTGTCTAATTTACCTGTGGGTATCGATTCATTGTATTAATAGAATTGATGTTTGTATGGGGATAATGTTGATAGCCACGGCTTGAAGCAGTCGGATAAATGTTTCTCATCATGGCTCCGTTACAGGGTGGAAGTACAGACGGGGCTAGGGCTTTCTGCAGTTGCTTTTCCTGCTTCCGATATTTTGCACGTCGGTTTTGAAACCAGACCTGAAATATCAAATTACAAGATTAGCACTTGATTTTATGAATACTTTATGTGTGAGCCAAATGCAAAGCACTGAACATTCAACAGTTTGCATATTCCTGGCTTGATTTTTACAATCATAAAACAACATCACATAAAACTAATTTAATAAACCTATAATGATGGAGGCGTATTACAAAGCGAAGATTTTGAACTGAATAGGTTGCATTACACGCACATATTGCCACATCCCAATCCAATACGTTAAAGACATTAGAATAAGCAGGAAACGTAAGATTTTATTCTAAAAATCAACATACAAAGCCATGTCACGTTAACTGTTACTCGTCATAAATGTCGGACAAGAGAAGCTAGCCCAACTCAAAATTTCTCGAAATTGCCAAAAAAAAGTTGTGCTCTAAAGTAAAAAGCAGCTTATATGCAGCACAAGTACATAGGTTCATTTTTTGAATCCCCAACGAGTTCTAAAAACACCCTAAATATACCATATGAACTCTCTATCTATCGAAAAAAGAAGTAAGAAAAAAGCCAAAAAAGTAGTATCGGAAGGAGTTGTGGAGTTAGTGGAAAGCAAGTCTTTTGGGATAAAAGTAGTGTCGAAATTCATATAACTTTGGGAAGGCTGGTGCTGACTTGTTAAAGGGATTTGAAGTGAAAGACTCTGACACGGTATACACTCAGCCTACAGAATACTCCCATGCTCCAAATATATCCTTATGTGAAGGCACAATACCTATTCACCTCTTCCACTCCCCTTGTCCCTGCTTTTTCGAGAGGTGTGAGCATGGGGCATACCTATACACGTACAATTTTATAGATCTGCTCCATGAGCATCTCTTTCCTTCCTCGCCTCTCTCTGAATGTAAGGCAACACAACTGGAGAGAAAGTATTCACAAGGTAATGTCTTTACACAACAGAGACTACTGCTACACGGATGGAAGGCGAGCGCTAGACGTGTAAAATATAAACTTATACGTAGTGACTATAGAGCGTCAAGGAAAGCCCAGTCTCTCCGAGGCCTATATATACCACTATATCCCTCCGACATCTCTTATTTTCTGTTGTATAGCCCTAATCTGATGACTCTGATGTTCATTTGATTTATTTTCTTCATTACCTTCACAATTTGAACTCTACGGAGCCTGAAATGCTTGTAAAATAATTTCAGGTAATGCAATAATATCAGTTTCCATTGTGGAAATCTTCAAATTGAACATCCCTAGGAGAATTACTTACATCTGTGTGTTTTCCTGGCTTTACACACATATTTCATACTTGGCTTAGGCTATACGTGTGTATACTACCCACAACACTGGGATAAAACCTAATATTTTTTATACAATCTTTGTGTGCTAGAGAAAACATTCGTATAGGGCTGAAAGAAAGGAGAGTAAATGTATGTGAACCTCATTTGATATTCTTTTGCTTTTTTATTTCATTCTGACAAGATTTTTTTCCCTTTTTGCTCTTTTACTCCTTTATCCATTTGTTGGTCTTTAAGTAGTAAATGCCCCCAAACCAACTATGCAAAAATGTTTTCAATGTAATTTTCAAAAATAATTATAATCATTTGAGTATCAATAGGTTATACATTATCGAAAGTATAAAATAATATGTCAGCTATAATACGCGGCAATAGTGCCTTCCGTTTCATAGAAAATAAGTTGGTAACAAGAATATCTTCGATAAAACATCCAACATCCCCACAAATGTTCGTCCATCTAGAATTGCACCCCCTGAATTTGATACAGGTCGCAGGGGCATAAACCAAAGATTTTGTTCGGTACAATGCCAATTTACGAGAGGGTGGTATATTTTTCAATCTTTGTGCACTTTCTTTATCTTCTCGTCGAATCTCGCCACCACCACCACCACGGTCCGATATAAACCAACGTGTACAGAAGTACCGAGACGTTGCTTTTAACTCTCGTCGAATGTTACCAACTAACAAAAATTTTTTCATACGTATAATGCATACGCTCATGCGGCACATTCTATCTTCATCCACTCGAAATCATCACAAAAAAGTGTCTCCCTTCCCGCAACTTTTTTCGTCAGATGAAGATCATGACTGGTATGTGACAGGGACTACGTTGAAGCTTCAACTCCTCTCGCGTTCCTCCCTCGCGAAGCAGTCATTCCCTAGGGAAACACACCGTCAAATGGAAGGCCTAATTAAATTATATGTCCTATCACTGTTTCACTATTTCATCTTCTGGAACGACTGAACGACCTCCCCAAACGTGTGATACAGAGGTATACAACACACAAAATGGAGCGGAATTAGTTTTCTATTCGAGTTTTTCCTGTACACTCATTTCTTTCATTCAACAACGTTTGGGTCGTCGGTCATGACTGTCTTAGCAAAACTTGCTAAACTGCGTCCATTCTACAATGAATGCGGGGCTAGTGTTTTCTAGAAATGGGTGAAGGTTGCCAGTGTGTCAATTCCGACTTGAGTCGTTTAAGCGCTAAATGATGAACCATTAAGTAAAACGATACACGTCCTGTATCAATTTTCTCAAACTTGGTTTTCCCATGCATCTTTAATTAAATAGGAGATATTTCCAAAACCTATTGGGTTCAAGTAATGATTAAAATTTCAAATTCCTCACTTCTTCATCAATCTTTGGTGATCGATGCAACACGCCATTGAAACAACCATATCCTAATTCAGTCGCAATCGTATAGTTGCTGATATATTTCATGTTTTTAAGGAAAGGGTAAAATGATGCATTTTGAGGGGGAAATACTCACAGGCAGGCAGAATGAGGTGGTACACTAAAGTTGGAATCTATAGACCGAAGCAAGCAAGAGCATAACCCCTTTTTCTAACTTTCCCCCTTTTTGCTATGCCGAGTATCTCTCATCGTTTCCTCATCACTTTTTTCTTCTTTCAACAAACTCTCAGCTCGTCACACAGTCCAATTTCCAGATCCAATTTACCCAGAAAAATAAAACTTCGTTGGTACGTTACGTCCATCCCTTTCTAAAAAAAAGTTTTTCCCCTTTTACCTCCTCCTCTCTAGTACTTCCTTCCCTTTAGATAATCTGTAAGGGAAAAGTTCTTTTGAATAAAATATCACAAGTTTAACAGTTTCTAGTTTACCTCTAGAAAAAATACCATGTGAAAGTTATTTTACCCTAACTGACCGTTTTCCTTATTGATAGCATTAAGTAACTTTGTTTGAATGTTTGATTGGACTGCTGCACCCAGTTGGGAGTCCGAGTCCGGAATGGCATACTCATTCGGAGAAAAAAATATGGTACACGGAATCCCTCCTATGGAATCGAGAGCATGTGAAAGTGTGGAGCATTGAGTGAAATATATCAAATTAGGATTGCATGCATGTACCCTCCGTAAAATGATCGCTGCACTTTCCAATAACTTCCTTTATTAGAATAATTTTTGAGTCAGTAGACTAAAGGTTATGTAGTTTTGTACTATGAGCTTCCTTCTCTTTGTATTTCTTTAAACTTTTCAAAAAAAGAAAAATCATTTCCTTATTTAAATTTTTGGTGCATACTTTTCCCATAAAACTTTTTGATGTGAATAATTTATGCTTCCTTTTTGCAAACGGCGACACGGCTATTGCGCCATTGCAACTTTGTTGACCTGTAAAAGACCACTTGAATTTTCTGGTCTCAGCTTGTGAGCCACTAAAGAAATCGATTTTATATATATGAAAACACCTCGTATCAACAGCACAATTTAGGTGCTTGTCAAGTATTTTGTACCCCCTACCCCACAACTGTATACAACATATATAAATGAGATCAAACTTGTTTTTATGAGTTTTCGTTAAGTTGCAAAAGGTTTCGTTTCTGAGTCGTATGCAATATAATAACGTATTATATTCGGAACGGTTTCCTGACTCACATAATATTTCATGTTCTCTTAAAATATTGGCTTTAACCTTTCCCGAAATTTGTTTTGACAAAAAATCGGTTATATTACATGCAAAACGCATTTAATTTGAGTTCCAAAATGACTGGATTTTGGAAACATAAACTATAGGTTTGCGTTTGGTGTGTTTCCAACTGCATATCGAACTTTTTCCGCTGAAAACGCCACTGGCATTCATATGTAAGCCAATCATTGTTATCATCATGCATCAGTGCCACTAGGCACATATAAATATCTCATCTGACAACTTGTCACCTTTATTTGTTCATTCTTCCTGGAACATGGTATATACGTAACTCGAGCGCTTTGCAACCGAATATACAACCTTATTTTTTTTCTCTCCTCAAAATGTGACGTGAATTGACTAGATTTGATTGACCAACTTTTTTCCCTTTTCCAATACATCCAGAATATGTAAAAGGAGAAAAGGCAATTTTTCGGAAAGTGATTGCATTCACCTGCGTACGTAACCTTCACGATGATCGCATCATGGAAAGCTCCGTATTCCTTGGTAAACGATCTGTTATAGAATACGCTGTCTGAAGAAGAAAAGAATCTCAGAATAAAAAAATCTTTCAACTTTTTCCATTTTGACTAACTTATACCAGAGGTGAATTGTGAATTGCAGCAAAGGGGAGGTACACACACAGTGGTGCTCTGGTGCTGATACGGACTTTGGGACGGAGAACACGTAAAATGATGAGCATGTCGTATACATACATCTATAACTTCAATATGATCGTCATCATTCTCATGAAATAGACAGGAAAGGAGATCCACCGGATTGCTTTCGTTTTTAGGCAAAAAACGAGATAGAGAACCTTTTTTCCCTCAATTTAGCAAAATAGGCAAAGTCATTCAGTCAGACCAGCAAAAGCAGAACTGATGGATGGCTGGCTGGCTGGTTAGATGGATGGAGGAAAGGTAGATATTTTGAAACATGCTAGTTCCCTAGTTTTTTATGGTGACGCTCTCTCTCAAAATACGCTCCATTCCCTTCCCGTCTCACCGTCCAACTATACGAACCTGGCTGTTATGTATCCTGAAATTCAAGGGAGAAATGTTCGAGAAGTAGTTTGGAATTGCATGTGCTCAACCTTGTTCGATGATGCTGGATGATGATGATGATGATACGATGATGGGACCAAAGTTGCCTTCTCTCTCCTCTTCTCACCGAATTCTCATTTTATACGCGGTCATATCCCCTTTCGGGCACATATATCTATTATGTATGTACTTATGTTTTGCTTTTTCCTCACTCAATGCACATGAACAGGCGAACCGAGGATGCAGAACAGAAAAGTGAAGAGAAGAAGAGAGAAGAGGGCTTTTAACGTAGGCAAATTAGATTTAGGAAGGGAAGCTTAGGAATAATGGAGATTTACATGAAAGCCTTTTACTTTACCCTGCCCTGCTTGTTGTATGATGAGAAGTGTGCATGCAGTGTAATGGATGTTTGGAATAAATACATACATACAAGTCCTATCCCTTCTCGCTGCTTATATTTATTTTTAATATGACTTAGGTACGTACACATTTATTGGTTCATTTTCCTATACAGAGATATTCCGCGTTTGGGAAGAAGAGAGTGAAAGGATCGAATAGCTACTTTCTACCTATCTATATTTGACTGGCTGTCTTATCCGCTCAACTTATTTTACCAGGTCCGCTCTCATGTCAGAACCAGAGGAAAGTACCAAGATGGGTTTCGTCGTGTGGGCACACAACTTTGAAAAAGGCATGGGGCTACAAAAACAATTTTGGACGATACAATACAAATTCAGAAAAATAAAGACGACGACAATGATTCTCCCTCGGAAATATTTTCCAAGGGGGCTCGCTCTCCTGTCAAAACTCAGATACATGCTTGTACAGAATGCAACAACTAATTCCCGAAATAATAGATTTTATAATAGCAAAATAGACATCCCAAGTCTTGCCATCATATCCCCTACCCGCCCTGTTTTGTACGTCGGAAATGGAGGTCGCCAGCATTCTCGAAACTTTCCTCCTCTCTAATAATTCCAGTAATCAGCTCAACCTTTTGATTCCTTGGCCGTGCCGTACATTACATCACAACATAGCTCGACTATCTATTTTGAGAGCAAAACCTTGAAAGAGATACGGATGGAAAGTTTCTCATTAACTTGGTTTCCCTCTAACTTGTGGTGCTTTCATTGTTCATCGTCTTGCTTGAGTTTGATGATTTTGCAATGGGACGAGAATATACGTCATTACAACCATGATATATCTTACGTGCTCCCATTATCCTTCTGTTATTACTCCACATCCTCATAGCTTACAAAAAACTTCCCCTTTCATTTTTTCCATTTTTCTTCCGAAAATCAAATGAGTTGAAATTAGAGGGAAAAGGTAACTTGTGGAAAAGTACGCATAAAAAATGCCCAGGTACCTCGAGAAATAAATTTCTTGAAGAACACGGTAAGACGAGGAAGGAAGAAATAAAGTGGAAAGTTTCCTTCTTATTTTCACAAGACTTTGAATAAAAAACTAATGTCGAGAGATGAAAGCTAGAGTTTGATAGTAGGTAATAGTTTGTGCACTTAAGATTAAGTAACGTGCGGAAATAAGTGTATGTATTTTTTGCTCATGAATAAATATCGACAAGATGTGTGCTACTCAAAATTACACGCGGGATATACCTCACCAGGAAAATATACATGTATATAGAAAATACACAGATTGTTATATGCTAGAGATGCGAAAAGAAAGTTTCTTTCATCGCAGAGAAAAAGGAAGCCTTTTGACAAGGCTGCCAATATTTTTCAATTTCCTCTTTAGTCATCGTCATCATCATCGTCAATGGCATTCTATCTTTTCTACTTCCTCTGTTCAACAAGATTTCTCCTTGAAAATTTTTATGGAGAAACTCCTAGCGTTTTTTCCCACGAAATGACTTTCTAACGTCTTTCCCTGGTCACGATCGTCAAGAGTATTTAGTAACCAGCAACGGAAACTGCTGAGCACAGCGGCTTAAATGCGTCAAAGTTTCCGATATTGTCAGAAAAGGGAATAAATATTTAGAGTGATTTTTCCGCTCACAGTAGTGTTGTAGTGCATTGGATTGGAAGTGACAACTAGTAATCTAACGTTGGTAACGTGAATATAATGCTGAAAATTTTAATTTTGTGTCACATCACAACTGAACGAAGTGCTTATAACAAGGTATTTACCACAAGGAACTCATTTTCCATCCCAATAATTTCTTAAAAGACATTTATACAGTGGACTGGTGTAATAGTTAACCCAATGATGTGACATGATGAGCCAAAGTAAATCGATTCAATAATCTAATAATAATAATAAAACGCCAATAAAAGTAAAGTAGCTACGTAAATTGATACACAACCACAACCTATGTACTTTCTTGCTGATGATACATCCCATCAACCCATGCCCGGGATTCAGGATGACAAAATGGCGACGTTATGGAGTGGAAGCTGGGAACAATATATTCATACGTCGAAACGACAATATTTTTCTCCCTAAGCTACCAGGAAATACGTGCACAAGCTGATTTTTACAGCACAGAAAAGGCAGCAACAACACGCCCCAAAGTTGTGTTGCTTTTACAGCGGTTACATATCGTCACTTATCCTCATAGCGTTTCTCTGGCAAGAAGCTAGTCAAACGACCAAAGCGGAAAATCGAGGATAAAGCAACCAATAAGGAATTAAATGAAATCAGGAGAATGAGGAAAATCTAGTTATTTCGGAATCACAAGTTACCCTATCCTCATACACGTGAAATGCAATAACTTGAAAAAACCCAAGAAAAGGATAAAGGAAATAATGTAGAAACTTGCTTATAACTATAACTTTAGGTTTGCTCGTAGATTTTGCTCAGTACATATATAATATTCTTTTAACCACCTTACAAGTATGTAGTGTGAGAGAAAGCTTTTGTACACTTGCTTCAAAATCTAATCACTATAATGTGATAGTAAGCTGCAAACACTTGCTGATGGGTGAAAATGACGATGAGAAAGCTTTTATACACGTACGTTGCTCCGCTAAATTACATATGATTTTGGCCACTAATTTATGTAAAACTCTAAAGTTTACTACTGTATTTTTTCAACAAAGCAATTTACGTTACAAGCATAACAGATACCACGCTGATTGGTTGACGGTATGGTTTGTTCAATTGCGGACCGGACTAATGTAATATTTGAGCATGCATAGCAATAAATAAGAGCTCAGAATTAAATTCCTGCATTTTGTAAACGGGAAACAGGAAAAAGGAGAATTTGATAATTTGACTTACTTGAATTCTAGCCTCGTTAAGTTTGGTCGTTCTGGCGAGTTCCTCCCGGCAATAAATATCTGGATAATGGCTTTTAGCAAATGCTGCTTCTAACTCGGCTAGTTGCTCCTAAATGCATTAAAATTTGGATAAACCGGATCTACATCACGGAAACTTGAGAAATAATAACATTTTCCATACCTGTGTAAACGTCGTCCGATGTCTTCGCCTGGCAGGCGTAGGACAGGTGGAGGATGTCGGAGTATGACTATGATTGGTTGATCCTGCTCCCATAATCGACGCCGCGGTGGAATTCTCCGGTTTCAGTTTTTTGAAAGCACCTTCTTGGCCTGTAAAAATTGAAAGCATAACGAATTTAGCCTTCCGCCGTCCTTTACGCAAGGAGAAAATCATACTAAACCCATTCAAAAAGCAAAACTCCGACTGAAACTCATTAGGAAAAGTCTTACAAGACATTGATCAACCACCCCATTAGGGCGTTACCATAAAATGCTATCGTCCTTTGAATTAGCAAGTTGGCTTCTTTTACCGGTTGAATGGTAGCATTAAAAAGCATAAAGAAAATTGGTAAAAGTCT
This sequence comes from Dicranocentrus wangi, assembly GCA_036850665.1. Lineage (NCBI taxonomy): Eukaryota > Metazoa > Arthropoda > Collembola > Entomobryomorpha > Entomobryidae > Dicranocentrus > Dicranocentrus wangi. Next base: position 24,290 of record JAANSN010000942.1, on the reverse strand, counting down.
TTATAAAAACTCAATCAGCAGATGTCGTGCCTCAGTAGTTCATTCAGTAATTTTGCAAGGTTGCCCACATCGTATATCAAAACTTCTTTCACAAGAGCTTCAACTACGCCGCGCCATCAGTATAAATTAACTATGCTATTTATTTATGCCCGTAGTGTAGCAAGCATTTGGTTTCCTTCCTTCTTGCTATACTACTTAAACGAAGTAAAATTAAATTGCCCGTTTTATTAATTACTCGGAGCCAATGCCTTAACTCAATCTGCCGTTTGCTAGCACTACTAATTAATGAAATTATCAAACCAGTGTTGCCAGTGTACTACACTGCTTTACTACTTTCTCCCTTTACAATACATGCATTGCCTGCCACTGGAGGCTTCTGTGTGAGTCCCTATATATACATGCGTATCCATCCATACGCTATGCTAGCTGCATCTGTATATCTCACTGAAAGGGAACCAATTAGGCAAGTCTAATTGGAATCATCATGGGTTTGAGCGTTTTTGCAAATGAGCTTGTAAAGCTTGTCAAAGGAGAAAACAGCAGAGGAAAAAGGGAAGTGCTTGTGGGGGAATACATGTAACAGGCAAGAAATGTGACAGCGGACATTGTGCCTGGCGTGTTTCCCTCCCCGCTTTTATATCACAAAATGTATGTCCCTATTTGTTGATCATTTTATAGCTCTTATTTAACCAACAATTTAATTAATTACTATGTGGAAAGATTTTGCAAGAAAATTACCAACCCACTAGATGTCATTAACGCCTTGGATGTTGGCAACATGAAGGTGAAATTTTCCCTCATTGGTGCGGTTTAATGTTTGGTTAATTAGTTGGTCCGGGTTGTTGATGTAATAGTATGGTTATGTCGTAGGTTACGTTGGTTTAAAATGATACTACGTTCGATTAGCGACAATAAATTATCTGATTGTGAGGATGAGGAGGTATTATTTTAATTCGACATTTTTACTCTTTGTGACAGAAACAAGTAGCATTTTGGTCAAATGTCTTGATTTAATGTGGATTTGCTCCAGCAGGTTTTTATTTTTATTTCATTGGGATAACCAAGAACAATAGGACATAGTATTCTTTATGCATACGGCTTGCCTGGGTCTCTTCTGTACCTTGTACCTATACATTCATAAAATCGATATTGGGGTATTATGAAACTGATGATTTTCTTTGCTATCCTCCTCCCACTCTTGTTCATAAAAGTGTTTATTTATCCAGTGTATAAAAATTACACGTACCCGATCGTGAGCATAAAAAATTAATGTTTTGTTAAGCGATTTATTGGTGATTCATAGCGAATGACTACGGTTTTGAACATTACTAAAGGTGTTCCAAGTCTACTCACACGATCTTTCGTATAAGTAAAGTACAAGGTTTCTTTTCTTTTTGGTTCCATTTGACATTTGACGCCTTGAATGAGTGTGCGTATATAAGAAAATGTACAGGATTTGTAACCTTATTTTTGCAAACACGAAATCCCACATTCTTAGCACTTCATTAATTGTAGTAGCATTAGTAATAATAAGCGACATGCTTGTTCGTAGATCTCCCATTTGCGTGCGGCATTTCAGCGCATTTCATGCAAAGATGTCAAGTCGTTCAGATTTGGATTACAAGTGTGCAATGATCAGACTTGCAGATTGCAGCCTAGTCTTCAAGATTACCAGGATTGGTTTTCATTACTACGATGATCATCAACAATACTCTGCAAGTCGATATTATCTCGTAAACGTGTCACAAATAAAGAACCCCATATATGAGTAAAAATAATTCATAAAAATATACATTTCAACGTTTCAGGTCTCCTGATGATGATATCAGTCAGTGCATTGTGCATCGGCGCTATCGGCAGATGTTCCACACAGATGACAATTTGTTCGGATTAGCATAACAATAAAATTTAAAGCGAGTGCACGCGTCGCATGCTGTGGCTCAGACTAACAATACTGAGAACACCCGGGACACTTCCCCTCCCTTGTTCATTCCATGTTTAATTCATAATTGAAAGGGAGTTTTAAAGGACTCAAGCTCCCACTTGAATTTTCAACGCATATTTCTAAACATCCGCGTGCAACCTTTAAAGACATGCCACTATTGCCACTTGTTTTCGGAAGTACATAAATCCGGAAGCAATGACCCTTTAAAATGAAATCCTTTCATGATGAAAATTCGATGAGGATTACAACCTGAACCTGTCCATTTGGCACACACTAATCAAGAGCTGATAAGGTGCTAAGAGGGTACTCCGGCTAATTTACATCTACCATTGAGCTTTGAAAGTGTCATTGACTTTTAAATCATCCCGTCCCGTGTTCTTCCATACGTTTGACAGAAAGCCATAAAACCAATGTGAGCTGATTTGAACTTTAAATGCAACATGCTTTGAAGTGGAGTTTAAAAAACGAAACTACAGGATTTTATTTTTCTAAATCGTTTCTACTCACCAGAATGATCGGATAGCGAGCGATTGACGACAGGACCACCAACAGCGGCCGCAGCTGTCAAGGCGGCATCACTGGAATGAATGCTGTAAAGGGATGCAAAGTCTTCACATTTTACAGAGCCACCTCCATTTCCTCCACTGCCCCCGCCACCTCCGCCTCCTGTACTCCGTTTGATTTCAAGCCGGTCATCGATGGCAGAAGACAACCGGCCTTCTTCCATCATCTTGTTTGCAAATGTTGATTGACTCAACATTTTGCAATAGTTGACGCGGCTGCTGTACTCCAAATCCAGGTTGATATCCTTGAATTGACTGTCCTCACTGGGAAAGGATTTTGTTGGGAATTTTCCTCTTTTCTTAGAGGATAAATTTCCACCTCCACTCGATTTTCGAAGAGGCAAAAGGAGATCAGCTAATGTAGCCGAGGAGAGCGGCGTGAACGAGTTGTCCGTAGTTTCTGGACAAGTATCCACTTTAGAATGAATCGCAGCCGTTTTGATTCCCTTGCAAGTGTCGGCTTTCTGGTGGTTTCCTCTAACAAAATGAATTTGCTCAATTGTGCCTGCTCAATAGTTTGCAAGTTTTTTTTAACTTTGAAACTGTATTACACTTAAAAACTATGGACGCATCCCTTGTTTCAAGTTTGCCTCACAAAGTTAATTTTACTGCATGGTATAATATGATGCATCACTTTAATTCATTTCAATGATGGATCAGTGACGATGATACGTGGTGATAATACTAGCATAAATTCAATTATTTTTGAATGCTATTCGGTCTTCCACTCCACATTTGTTCTCCCGAATGCTAAAAATGCAATTAGCCAAAAACTTGCAAAAATTTTCAAGATAAACGCAACTTTCTCCACACATGCATTGCTGGATAGTCGGCGGTGAATCTCTCCCCAGTAAATCCTACGGAAATTGGTAATATCATATTGAAACTTTGTAAACCATTGTGCATGTGAGTGCACGTAGTTACATTCAATTTACTATCGTGGCTGCTTTGCTTTCCTTGAAAGAAAAGTATTATGTGATAATGGTAATACGATTGTGATAATGGTAATACGATTTAATCATTGACTTACTTGTTTAGTCACTTATTCAATGGTATTGGTTGAGCTGTCTGTGCAGGAGCGGCGAGTGTGTCTATACAGATGTAATTCATTCGATGAGGATGATGATGATGATGAAGACACATGAAGATATATAAACCATGAGGAACTTGATTCCGCAGATCGACATACGTACAACCGCGGCTGACGTGTATGTATATAGAAAGCAAGCTTTTTGGTCTTCTCCGCTGCTTTCTCTCTTTTAATGAATTTAGTTAAGCTTGAGTCTAGTCTGCGATGCTTGTAGCCCTTTCCTATTACTATTCAGTGGAGATAAGGACTATGTGCGGATAAAGAAAAGGAGAGAATAATACAGTAAATTTAGTCAAGTTGATTTCATTTATTTTTCCTTTATGTTGGAATACTACGTAAGACTCGAGGTTTTATACTATTGCTCCATCATCATCTCTCTCTCTCTCTTCATTCTGTTCTTTGCCTTGTAGCACAAATTGTATAATGCACCCAAGGATCTTGTAGCAAGCAGTTAACTCATAAAAAACGCAACGTCTTCTTGTGGTGATAGTATTTAACCGAATGACTTGTCTCAAGATTTGGTTAGTTTTTATTGCTGCTTTCACCAAGTCACTGAAAATGCTCACTTCCTCTACATTAGAAATTGGAGTCACAGCCTGCCTTGTTCTGATTCTGGAACAAACAAAACTGGGTAATAAACCCAGTTTTTTTTCTTAGCCGACAGGGAACACAATTTCTGTGAGAGTCAATATAGATACCCTTTAAGGGTTAGTGTTATTAGTAGTCACTAGTCATTAATAATTAGCCAGCAGATCAATTTCAGTTCTATTAAGNTTTTTCTTAGCCGACAGGGAACACAATTTCTGTGAGAGTCAATATAGATACCCTTTAAGGGTTAGTGTTATTAGTAGTCACTAGTCATTAATAATTAGCCAGCAGATCAATTTCAGTTCTATTAAGAAGGGCAATAAGATTTTTGAAATCAAGGAAAGGCAAATAGGGGAAACCTCTATATATGAAATCTTTTTAGTACAGTTTTATACTATGTATGTGTGTCCCAATTATATTCTTCGTCACAAGTAGTCGCAGTTTTTATTCAAATGAATACAAGTGGAATGGCGGTGAAAGGTGGTGTCGGTGTCACAAGATTTAATTTATTACATTTATTTATTTTTCCTCAAAGCTTTTTTGCAAAGAGTGAAAGCTGAACAGAGGAATGGGAATGTATCCTTATCTCTCTGTGGAATGGAGTTATACCGGTAATTTGCACGTCTTTCCAGTCCATTACTCGCTAACACAAAGGAGTAAAAAATGTGCTCGTATTATTCCGCTCGCATTTCACCTCCATTCAAATTAGTTTTCTTTCCAACGCTGGCAAGATAATTGACAGTTCTGTGTCTACCCCGTGTCGCAAGTGACTTTGAATACAGAGGCTCAGCTGATTTACTTGCGGTCTGGCTTTTAAAACTGTGTTGGTATTCATGAGCTCCAATGATTTACGTAATTTGTAACACCTATTCAATCAAAGTCTGACCGAGTGTGGGAGGAAAAAAAATTCTCCAAATTTGTTCCCTTTTTTGCGCCTTTCCTTACAAAAAGAGATTTTTTTTCTTTAGACACACCGATAAAAAATGAACCATTCAGTGGAGGAGTTCTAGGTAAGCAAGGGGTCTCCTTTCTTTTTTGTCGTTGTGACAAGTGATAACGAAACGAAAGGTGACTAATGAAGTTAGTCTTCCAGATATACACTTCTTTATATAAAAATCTCGCTGCATGTGAGACCAAGAAGATAATACGCGAGAACGGTGTTTGAGTGGAGTGTATGCTTGTTTTCCTATTCCGTCTCTGCTCCTCTGATATGGCGTGTGTCTGTGTCTGTGTGTGGTGGAACAAAAAGGGAAAAACGAGTCTTCTTCTAGAGAGATATGATTGTGATGTTGGTGCTAGTGATGTGCTAGTGTTGGTGGCGATGATGATGATGATGATTTTACTCTATACTCTTCTTTTTTCTTCTCGTTTTCTTTTGGTTGGCTGGAGTGGTTGGTTGGGGTGCGCACTGGGAAAAAGTAGCAGAGCAAGCAGAAGAAAGGATGGATAGATCTCCCTTTTTTCTCTAATGTCTACATCCACACACGCTTACTTACACTTTTTCCCTCTCTCGTTTTCCCCAAAACCTTGATGAATGTGTTTCCTTGTTGGTGTTCACTCAATAGAGAGATATACTTTGAAAAAAGTAGTTTGCCCTATAAAGTTGTACAGTGTGAGTGTGGACCATCTAGCTATGTGCTATTGCTATGTGTATTCACACAGTCAAGTTTGGATACCGAAAAAGAAAGTTTCACCGGAGATGATGCTCAAGTGAGAGACGGAGAGAAGATGGGCAAATTTTCAGAGTTTTTGGAGATTCAGCCTTTAAATAAAAGACGTGCCGTTTTCCTTTCTCGTGCCTTATGTATCTATAGAGAGGTATACTGGTATGTACATTTCCAGGAAAGCAAATCGGGCATTGGAAGGTATATATTTCTGTACACACGTATATGTGTACACAGTTCAGCTGCATCATTCGTGATACGGAAAATGTATATGTATAGTGTTACGGGTCCAGAGATATGGATGGAAAGAAAACCTTCGTGAAATTACTGTCATCATCCATGTCGTCGTATACATCGTTTTTGGGAGATATAGGAAATACGAGAGCTTTTCCCGTATATGCATATATGCCTAAGCAGGTACATGTGCCGAATAGATTAAACCAGTGTTGTGTTATGCCTTTGATATTTATAAAAGACATGTCTCTGGAAAAACGGAGGATTGTGGAAAATGATGATGATGATAACATGGATAGCCCAGAAGGCCGAGCGAAGCACAAGCAAGGGGTTTCCCTTTTCCACATACGTTATGCTTGCATATACATGCATCTCCATAAAATATGATCATATATGGATAAATGTTCGTTTATGGGGAAAAGAGAAGGGAAAAAAGAAGCAGGCAAGCTGCCTGCCTTTCATCCCGACTTCTCATGGCAAAGGACCAATCCTCTCTCGGGGTGAGGTTCCCATCTCTACGGTAATCTTCGTCAGCTTTCTCCGCATTGGCTCCGACTTGCTCTTCCGTCCTATGTGCATCGTGTTTTAGATAGTTGTATTGTATGTATCTCACGTTTCCACCACCGATGCGAATGCTTCCCCTTGTGTCTGCTCCTCGACTTCAACTTGAGCAAAAGTCTATATTCTTTTACGGGATTTACTAGAGTAACTGGAATTTTTTGTCCAGGCTCTTCCTTCATTCTATGTTCTGCTCTGTTACTGTCTCATTGTGCACACGGCTGGGGTTTGAAGCTGAATTTCATGTTCATATTCAAAACGGCGATGGCATAGAATATGGTAGTGTAAGAGGAGGGTGACAAATGGTGAGAAATCTGTAAAGATATGCTATTTCAAGAGAATGAGAATAGATTATGTGCACAATGCATTCACTGAGACATGCAGACATTCAGGAGAGAGAAAAGCTTCCATTTCGGACATGTCGAATGGCTTATGGCTTATTTACTCTCAAGTATTTTCTTTCATTTCTTCCTTCGGGGTGCTACATGGCTTACCAACTTATCGTGCATTTTGCTAATAAAATGCTGGAATATGTCAACTCGTTCTGATTTAACGGAGGAAGCAGGCTGGCAGCAAATATGCACTTACTAATTTTGCCACGTTCGCATAATAAACCGGAATCAAATATTTTAATTTTATTTCGGAATTTTACTAGTTTGTATAATGAAATTTAAATCTAAATAGCAGTAATTGTAATATGAAAATCATGACGGGTGGGTGTAATATACTTTATTAAAAAATTTCCATATATTAACTTTAAGTAGTCAGTCACGTACAAACGCACAAAAAGTATCAAAACATCCGGACGTTTATAAGATTAGGATGGAACTTGTCGAATAAAAACTGTCTGCAAGAATGATAATAAGGATATTACTTACATAAGTTGCTTATTACATATTAAAACCTGCCCTTTTGTATACCTATCAACGGATATATATTTTTTCCCGAAAAGTACCTACATTAATTCCCATCATGTCATGAAATAGAGTAGGAAAAAGGAATAAAGTGAAAGTGGGAAGGATATGAGAGTGGAGCGGATATAGAATATTTTTATATGAATTTTGTGGAATGATATGCAGATCTGATTAGTTTCATAAAATTGCCTTTTCTACAACCACTGCGTACTCCACCATTAGATAGATAGATCCATTCCCATTTTCGCTGGATCTTACTCGTTTTTTCATGTTGGAAGCTATACTACGTTTTGTGCATACACATGTAATCATAAAAGCCATCTAGCTTACTCTAGCTAATAAACACATTTTTTCACGGTGTTCACAAGATAATTCAATTTATTATCCGTTTCAAAGAACGTTAATACCACAGTATGAGCCAGTAGTTGTAACAGTAGTAGTCAACTATCTCTTTTCTGCTTGCTTTGGGAATGCTGCCTGTCTTTTGCATTCTTTTCAACGCGCTACACATTTGGTAGAAAAGAAGACTTTGGCTCGGGATGCGAATGCATTTCGCCAGGCACTCCTCCCATTTCTCGGGAAAAGTGTGCAAAGAAGTAAGTACAAAAAACGAAAGCTTTAGCTTTGATGAAAATGGGACTGCCTGAATGAATTTCATTGAAAGTTTTCCTTGAAAATGAAAGGAGCTGGAGGAATCTATAGTTAGGCTGCATATACTTGTTAGGAATAGTTACTGTCAGCAGCTGTATTCATTCGACTAGGATACATGCCTACATACTATACAGACACAGAACTCCTTTTTTACAAAATAAAAGTAATCCATGCCGCCGCGCCGCCATATGATTCGGTAATTGGTAATTATTTAATTTTCCTTTTCTCCCACAACTTTCAGTCATTCAGCTTTCAGTTTGTTGAATTGAATCGCAGCAGCTGCTCTTGAAGAAAACAAAATCCGTCTCTTTTTATAGGAACATGGGAAAAACCTGTTGAAAATGAAGGGCAGACAAAGCAATCTGTAAAATGGAATGAATAAAACCTCGCTACATGTATTTTTCCCCTTTTTTAGCAACTTTTTTTAAACGAAAAGCTGGGTGTTCGGTTTTACAAAATGATTTTTTTATTTATGCACGTGACACGAACAAAAACCTTCCGGGTATAACAATGAGCATTGTGAACTGGTGGTATGTTTTAATAATTTTGTTTTCATGAGAGGTCACATGTTCACACGTGCTTCACAGTTTCAGTGTGACATGACATAGCAAAACACTGAATCAAGTGGGATAAATAAATCAATCAAGTAGGTAAAGATTCCGGGAGTATTACCGATTTAATTGATAGTTGTAAACATTGTGTGCATGGCGTGTGCTCACTTAAGTGGAGAAACGTGCATGGCACGCGATCAGCGACACCATGATCTCAATCGGAAAGGAACAAAGGTTGGGGGCCTGGACTGAGTCAATGTAATTAAAATACATGGAATGCTAAACTCAAGGTATCAATTATGTAACACCCTTCCCCACAACAAAAGGAATGTACGTACATTGTAAACCTACTCTTGGCATGCCTCACTCACACCACTCTATTTCTGAATTGAATGGTATTTTATTGTTATTCCGAAGAGTGAGAGCCGAGAGCATAGTTTGCACCGGCAATGAATACACCTTTTATGTCTTCTCATATAAAAACGAAAGGAAACGTGTGGGTGGGAGGAACCCTGTGACCTTTGCTCTATTCATAGGGAATTACTGACGAAAGGAAGGGAACTGTATTGAAAATTGAAATGGCTCCTATTAGGGTTTACTGTGCTTGCAGTAGGTGCGGTGCGTGCGTGACACTAGAACAAAAGCAGATTTGGGGACTTGCCCTTGTTTCGTAATGCCCCAATTAGGGGATGCGATCCGACTACGAGCGTGTTCGTTCGTACGTTGAAAGCAAGGGAGATTGAGAAAGATGGGCCCGTCGTGCGACCATTCTGCGTTAAAATTTGTATTAACATTTAATATCATTGAAAATGAAAAAAGATTACAGATTGCAGTTATAGGGGAGTTCATTGATAAACTTTTATTTGCATTTGTATCAATTTAATTCTGTCTATCATTATCGACATGCTGGTGAAATGTTATTTGTCTGCAAATATGTTGCTATTTGAATCCTAAATGATCAAATATATAAAAATTACACAGAATCAAACCAACTGCATTGTAATCCTACGTAATATCGATAACTGGTAAATAATACTCAAAATTATCTTGATATAATTTGAGGACATAAAGTAGCAATACTAGCAATGAATGAATTCATGAAATTACAATAGCATGATACCCCAAAGGGTTAGAAGTTACAGTTTATTATACTGGCAAAATCGGTATCGAATCATAATTTAGGAATTAGTGTTATTATGATGCAACGTAACTGCATCCGTTACAAATGTAAATATTGCCCGTTGAAAATGATATGCAATCGGCATTGATGACTATTGAATGTTATAGCTACATTGCAATGTGCTTGCTTATGTGCAACAGGAGCAAGCACGTAAATATCCTCGCCAATTTTTACTTAAAAATTTATTGAACTGGAAAACAGAAATAAATGTGCTCCAGTCTGTCTGACTTGACACAATGGAGTACTGTAGCTACCCGCTGTGATACTTGAAAGTACATCATCCGGTAAATAAATTTTAAGGTCGGATATGCGGTACCGACAATAGAATAAGCTTTAGTTTGTTGCAGTGGTTCCTGTAGCAGATTGCTTCGACAAATGTCGTATCTAGCTTTAGCGAGCTGATAATCAAGAAAACCACATAAACTTGTCTGATTTCGACATACTATGATTTGAAACAAATACCAGCATATTTTTTGTAACGCGTTTTGCAGATCTAACAAAAATCTAAAAATGTGGGTTTCATATTGAATTAAAACGGACTTGGGACTACTTTGCTAGCTGTAACAAAGATTTTGTTCAGTATTACTCGCGTTACATATTATATGCCTACTTCATGCACAAATACAATGAAATTATTGATCGCGCTTAGGTTAAAATGTTGCATGCGAAGGGTCCTGCGACAAAACCAATTGGGAAAAGAATATGCATGATTAAGCTAATAATTTTGCTGTATATATCCTACTTCACCACCAAAATTCAACTTGTATTTGTAAAGAGTCACATTGCAATGTGAATTTAATATTAAGACACTCTGAATTGATTCATGCATAACTTTACTTGAGTAGCATACATGCATGCGTAATTGAACCTGTTGTAAGAAAGCGTGAAGCGTTATCTGCCAGTTTGTCAAACCTGGAAATGGGAAACCTGGAGTGTCCCATGATGATGATACATTACATATTTTATATACATCTAATCATAGTACACATTTCGTCCATGTCGTAAAATGTATTATCAAATCAGACGTAAGCTAAAAACTTCATGGACTACCTGATTGTACATGCAGCAAGAGATACAGTGCCTCAGTTTAAAGCATTTACAACAAAAAAAGGAAAGCACTCGAGGAAAATTCTTATCCCAAAAGGATTTCGCCCATGGGGCATGACAAAACTTTGGTGTTTTGTATCACACGCACACGTGTAAAATCGCTTGCTCCTATTCAATTTTCTGCGTTGTCCCCATGCTAAACACAATATACGTATTCAGTGTGTAAAGAGAAGAGAGAACTAGGTATACGAGTATCTTAATCTCAGCAAGGCAAGTAAAAGACATTTAATTGTAAAACTGATTTTACGATCGTTGATTTTATAATTAGGTAAAAACATGATAGCGCAATGTATAAATTTTGTGGGAGAACACTTGCCCCCTGTACGACATGCAGACATTCGTTTACCAATCGACCGTTTAATGAAAACTAATCATTCATGTAATCAAAAGTAATTTAAAACGAGAATCGAGTTTATGTTTATCATCCCCACGTCCCGGTTTGCATTCTGTGACAAGTGTGAAAAGCCAGACCTCAAGCGTCACCAGCATACAAATGTATAGAGATGAACGTCCTTTGTTGCCTTTTATCCTCACAGCATATACGAGCTTTCCGTACCCGTATTCCACTCTGGAGACGTCGCATCTCCATCTCTTCAGGCAAACCGTAGACTTTCCTAAGTCTGGCGTGCTCCTGGTTCTCAATGCAGCAAAGATATTATCGATCGTTGTTGCTTACATCCTAGAATTTCCCGATGCGGGATTCCTAAACTCTGGAAACGGACACGTCAACTGGAACAACATCTAGCTTCCAGCAAAAATGATACAGATGATACACTTCCTCTAGTTGTGAAGTGCCAAAATAATATTTTTCTAGAATGAAGTGTAACTAATTTTCTAGCTCAATAGGTTTCCACATCTTTTGCAAATGCCTCTATTTAAGTCTTTCCTTTACAGAGTGTGAGTGTAGTCCATAAATTAGTTGACAAGTTCCTGAAGCAGTCTCGTGGTACCTGGGGGGAATATTTTTGTAAGTTGAATTTTTTCTCCATTTTGACATCCAAGGTAATTGTAACGCAACATGCGCTACGCACAACGTATAAAATATAAATTCATCAGTTCGTATTTCATAGATTAAAGAGAACATGGCATGCTGGGCTCATATTTATGTTTGTAGTTCAGTGCCGACTGAGTAAGCATCTGTCATTTTCTGTTTGCTTCCACAAAAGGTGGCAAAATTTATCCCTGAAATTGTAATAACACACTATTGTGAGGCATTGTTACAAGTGTACACCACACACTTGACGGTAGCACACAACATCAACCATATTACGGATTTGAGACATGCTGACAAATAAAAGGCAAATGGAAGTGTAAACTCGTAAGCTAGAAAAGGCTTTACTCTGAGAGAGCCCTCAAAATGTAGACAGTGAGCAAGGTGCATAATAAAATAAAACAAAGGAGGACAAAGAGAAAGCAACTTGAAACCGAACATGTTGAACATGCCCCATAAATACCCTTAATAGCTGTGTAGCCACTGAATAATGATCAAAGGACAGAGACAAAATCCTCAAATCTGTCATTCTTTCTAATAATACTTTTTTGTTGACATATGGCACATTCCAAGTCCCTCCGTTTATCTAGGGAAGGTTCATGGTCAACAAATGTGGATTCGGAATAGAAAAAAATGTGTAGCCAAACAGGACCTCTTTGTACATATGATTTTCCTTTTTATTCAAAGGGAATTCTAGGAGGGATACAAGGCCACCGACAGACACTCATTTTGCTATTTTGCTGGTTCAACCCAGGCCATCATTACTCTATTCTGTTGCACAGAACTGTGCGTTTATTTTAGGACTTCATTCATATGAAGTATTATTTGACACTTTTTGATGATCTGAAGATAAGATTATTGGATGGAATTAGATCCGCAAACATAAGAGAAATACATGTTATTGTTGAGTCTAACTCTGCTCCACATTTGCAACTGATATTTTTTTCAAGATCTTAAATTATATGTATATACACACATGGCGTATGATGACAATTTGAAATGCGCATTTTCAAATCAATACAAACATCCGATTGAAGTTGAATGCAATGCTTATGCAAACTTACAATAAAGCTCCTGCTTTAATTATAAGAAATATATCCAAATGCATCAAAAGTTTCTGCGGTGGTTGCCTTATAATGAGACAGGATGGAAGTAAGAAAGCACACACGATTGTATTGTAGGTTATGCTGCATTTCTGCAATCCGAATAAGAAATAGAGAAATATATTCATTCATAAAAAGTCTTCCTTTTATGCCTAGGTATTAGGTATACATTAGCACTTGTCTCATTGAACTTCAAAAGTAGGATGAATGCATAAAAAAGGAGAAAAAAAGAGTGATAGAGCAAGCAATGGAGTCGAGTCGATTAAAAGGCTTTTAAGGACCGCACTATTACACTTTGAACACAGATAAAGATAAAAGTATAAATATTACACAGGAGAAGTGACTGAATGATAAAATCCTCTCTGAATTTACTCACTTGTTTCCCTTGATAATTTTTCCCTACTTCTGTTTCACTCTTCTTGTTCCCCCTGTCCCCGTCCCTCATTTTCCCTGTATTGGATACACCATATATTTATCTATCAATACATATAACTAGTGCCATGCCGTATCCCCTCTGGCGACCAGCAATCATTCCGGCATGTAGACGCACAACCAGACAGACAGAACTAGAATAGATCCCCCTGCGTACTTTCATGTGGGTTCACTTCATTGGATAATACCGATTTTTACACTGGTTTTTTCACGAGTACATCTGTGCTCCCTTTTATTGTCCTCTCTTCATTCGACACTCACCAGTCATCATCACCAACTCCTACCACCATCATCCTGTCATGACTTCATTCATCTCCTCATCAGTTCACCACTTTTACTCACTCACTCCTTCTCAATTTTATTTCACTTAGGATCCCGATCCCCATGTATATTGTCACATGGCCTTTTATATGATCATATACCTGCTGCAGCAACTTGCTGCATGTAACGTTGTAGCGGACATCAAACCCCTCACATTTTAATTCAAATATCCCAAAATAAATGGATGAATACAAGTACTGAGAGTACTCCTACATCTAAATGTAAATATCCTATTTTATCTGAATCTGGAGGGTAGACTCCGATTCCACAGAGATGATTATCATATCTATTATGATCTGCATGTTCGATGCGCATTCGTGTGTCGGTACGAAAACATGAATTCTATTCTCTAAACGAATCCGATACTCAAATGTTTCCTTGTAACATTTGTCAATTTGATATGTACGCTGTGCCAAAACATTCACATTTCCTGGAGTAAATCACTTGCTAATCCCTAATAATCTACATGAAAAGGAAAAAGGGGGAATCGATGGTTGTTGATTCTGAGTCAAGATATACGCGCATTTATGTATATTGTTTGCAGATTAGTATCTTAGAATAACTACGTGTAATCACAAGGGCCCAATTGAATGTAGATGGGCTGTATGCATATGTTATTTTTGGAATATTATGCCATGATGTATTAAATCTGCTGCTTCATTTGGTCTGTTATTGTAGGAGCCCAAAAGCTAATTCTGCAGAAAAAAAAAGAAGCTGTGCTCATCGGACTTTATTCATAGCAGCATTTCCTAATTTCGGACCAATTATCTGCAAACCTTGGATTGGAATTCATGCAAGACAACGCATTTGTTAAATCGTTATTTATAATTTATTTTTCAGTCATTTTTAATAAGGCACTGTGATGAAGAGCAGCAGGAAAATGAATCTTCGGACTTTCATTATAAACCGAGACGTTATATTTAACATGGTGCTTGCAATTTTCTCTACGTCTTTTCTCGTCGCTGTGTGTTCCGCACACTACAGCCCTCATCGACCGAGAGGCCCCCGAGTTGCTGTGCACACTTCAGGGACGCCAGTTACGGGGGATGAGCCTAAATCGGAGAGTCATCATCATCACTACGTGCCACGTCGTCCTATTCCAGGGAGTCAAGGAGCAGCGGAGCCGATTTTGACTCATGATAAGCAACTACTCCATGACAAAGAGTGCGTAACATATTCATATATTTATTATCCATTCTATTAAAAGCTAGCGCGTTTTCAGTTTTGCCTGTTGCTTCCCTTTTCTGAAATTTCTGTTCGCTGAGATTAGTCCGCCGTTCCGTAATCCGTTTTTTAAAGGAAAGGTACTCTTCTGCAGGAATGAGATAACGAGAAAACTTAAAAAATGTATAATTTGATTTGTTTTCTCTATCCACCAGACATCTTAAAGAGGATCTTGGAGATTGGGTGTTTGCGGATGGAAAGGAATTAACCCCAGAGGAGATGGAATTTCATTACTTTAAGTAAGTACGTGTGTCTACGAAAAAAAAGCAAAAACCGGCAAAGCAGATTACTTAACAACTTTGCTACACAAGAAGTGCGCTTCGTTCGTATACATGAGCAATGAAAAAATTAGAGAAACGTCGGGCTGGGCGGGTTAACAACATTAAAAATCAAATTATATACATGAATAACATTGTAAATAGGATCTCTCTCGTTTTTTTCTCCCCACTTTGGTTTTCGTCCTCAAGGATGCATGACTTTGACAATAATAGCATGCTAGACGGGTTGGAAATTCTACAAGCCATTTCCCATATCCTTCCAATGACAGAAGTGGATGAGTCTTTAGACCTTACCGAGAAAAATGCGGAGGATTCTACGGCAGGAAATAAAATACCATTAGCGTCTTCATCTGGAGGATATCCTGTCGAAAATGCGAAGACTCGCTTGGAAGCTGAGATTAAACGGGCTGAGTTGATAAAACAGCGGCAGGAAGACTTTGATTATTACACTGGTAAGTAAGGAGTTTGCTCGCATTTTTTCATTTCAAAAATGCTTCGCTTCGTGATGAAATTAGTGGCGTAATATGAAGTCGTCTTGTGTCTTTGATAAATGCAATCCGACCGAATAAATGAAATTGCTGTTGCCGTTGTACGTTAGGCCTTCCTTACACGAAATAAGTGAAATGCTAATCATTAAAGAACACGGGGATTTTATTGACACTTGTACGTTTAAAATCCATTCATGGATGATTTAATTCCTGCAATCCCCATACAGATCTCATCGATAAAGTGCTCCAAGAAGACGACTTGAACAAAGATGGGTTTCTGAGTTATTTCGAGTATGCTGCGGGTCGTCGTCGGGATGAGCGTGAGGAGAAAGACAAGGCTCACGCAGCTCTGCATTCACATGCCAAAGTAACCTCGCGGAAATGATATAATATAGGGTAACTCAAAACTCTAATGAATGAAGAGTACGCCAAACCTATAAGCCAAAATTACTTATATTCGTACTTAATTGTGAGAATTCTGGTCACTATATTTTAATCAGAGCAGAACATGTTTTTGTTTTTCTTATTCTTCGGAAACAGTTTTTAATACCATCAATTGTTATATACGTTGTTACTAGTTCGGAGTATTATTACAAATTCTATTTTGGAACAATGGCCTAAAATGTAATATCAACAAATCAAACAAACGGATTTTCGTTAAATAAATACAAGCAACGCGTAAAGTCTTCTATAACAGTTTACTTTTAAATTTCGTTTCATTTCAATTTTAGAAAATAAATATACACATAAATACACAAGGCATAACATGCTGTCAACAATATGTCTATTACAACTTATATACTACTAACACTAGCTAGTAAGCACTCACAGATTTTTACATAATGTCAGTGCTTAAACTATAATGAGTGCAAAATTAGCATTACAAAACATTTCGCTGTAATTGCTAAAAAATAATATATAGATATATATATATATGCAATGTCGGAGGTAACATTTCTTTCAGCTGTGAACAAAAAGTTGCGATTAGCAAGTGTCTTAAAAATATTTCGTTAAAAGTTAAAATATTACGAAGTACAATATCATACAAAAACACAACACGAGACTAAAATTATCGGCATAATTTACAAGGATATAAAACAAAACAATATCATTTTTAAAAACCTCCCAACATAAAAATTAATTTGATAATGATTTGTTACAGCTGCAATGTAAGTACATTTGTAAAAGTCCATAGAAAGTTGTTAAAAGAAAGCACAAAGTAAACATTAATAATTGTAAACTTCAGTTCCACACTTATGTTCCTATACTGTAAAACTGGATCAATGCATGAAGCGTAATGAACAAGGTAAAAACCAAACACGTTAAAACAGTTATTTTCAACATTTCGTTTGTCACTGACAATGAAAATGTTCATATCCTTATGCCCATTCCATTCTGTAATTAACAACGGCGCTATTTCGCGAACACACTAAAAGTTTCCAGAAAAGTTTCAAGGCTCACAATAATGGTAAAAGGCACTTTCACAATTCCTGACGTTTTTTTTGCATTCACGTGAATTGGGTCAAATAAAGTAAAATCATTACAACTTAAATATTGTACAGTCAGATTCACAACATAATATTATATAATATGTTACACGTGTTGATGAATGCATGTTGGCAAATTTTGGCAGTCTTAAAAAATTCAAAGTGTGAAAACTTTGAAAACTGTTTATACGAAACAGTGTCCGAGACATTTTCTACTTCATCTCGTGCCCGCAAAACGCACGTTTCCACGTCATGAAAGTTTTACGACTCCATACCCAAACAACCAGTGCTGATCCAAAAGCTAAGTTAGCAATATACCTGTAGAAAAAGAGACCATGAATAATAATAATTAATTGTCAGAAATGGGTGGTAATCAATATATCGGCAGTATGCTCACTGAATTAGGACAAGGAGTCATACAACATGTTTCTTAATGTTGCCTTCTATTCTATGTAGCTTACCTAACAAGCAAAGCAACAAAGAGCATTTGGTTGCTTTTTCTTTGAGATCCAATTATATTTGTTACAACTCCGGAGGATGAGAGTGGGGTAGAGATGAAATATAGAGAGCAGAGGAAAACGGCTGCGGGGACTATGTAAAGCACTGAGAAAACTCCGATTCGTGCCTGTAAATTAAATAAACAAAGCATTAAGTTGGGACCATTACCGCGTTATCACCACATTAAAATTCTTGGAAAAACAAATCATAAAAAAATGCGAGAAAACAACGTTCGGTCTCTCACAAGCCAGACTCATTGCCAGTAAAAAGGTTATACGCATTTAAAGATGACAACCTATGTATTTAGGATTTACCATGAGTAACTCGAGACGTGCAGCTCCAGCACGCACAACAGCATTGTTAAGGTCCTGCTGCTGATCCCAAAGTAATGACCTCTGGCCACCTGTGGAAATTTTGTCTGCCGCAGATGTGACTGTGGAAGACCGTTTAATCTCCTGACGAATCCGGAAGAGAGCGAGGAAGCCCAAAAAGAAGAAAAGTGTCCCGACAATCACCAGTATTATAAGTGGGATCATCCTATAAAAAATAATACTTCTTAGTTTAGTACGCATAACTAAAAGTAGTATCTATATGGAATGTTTAAGAATCTGTAGGATGTGACATTTTCTTACATGAAATACTGCAACTGTGGGGATCTCTGTATTCCCAGGGCACAAGGCCCAGCTAATGGATCCCCCTCCACATAACCCAACGCAACTGTTGCCATTGTTAAAAATGCAGAGACACCCCATGCGGTCAAATGAAAGTACAGGGAATACGTGGCAATTGCTTCTCCACCCCATTTCAAACCTGCAGAGAGGTACCACGTCAAAGACAGTAGGACCCACCTGTAGAAACGTGAAACAAGTTGATGTATGAGTCAAAATTCCAACTTTGCTTAAATTATCTCATATATTCACAATAAGTGCTCTCTCCATGTTCCTCTTCAAAACCTTGTTTATTACTTGACTAGTTTTATTTTATATGACTCACCAAATGTGAGATGCGAAAGTGAAGAAGTACGTAAACATAAAGAGAAGGGTGCAAGGCGCAGATCCAGGTCCGTACACGATAAATCTGTTCTCACAGCTAATTTCCGTGCCCCAAATTGCCTGTAGATAAATAAATAAACCAACCGCTAGTATTAAGCACACTGGACCATACTTCCTTTCGGTACTATTGAGAGTGTTTCTCATTGTTGACATACACGACATGATTAATCTTTGCCATTGATGGACAAATATCTTACCCCAATTAAGTAACACATAGCAAGGGCAGCATAACAAACTGCCAAGTGAACGATGGCTCTTTCGGGATAATGAAACCGGGAGGAATCCAGTACCGCAGTGATGATTGTGAACAACGATGAAATTAAAGTACTAGCTGCAAAAATTCCTATTACAACTGCCGCAACGTATTTTTGTTGTTCCGAAAAGATGGAACATGGGGGTCCACAGTCATTAAGCTGGTTCCCGATTGAATGCTCAAGGGAGACCCAGTCAGGTGGACACGCCAATTCTGTGGACAGTTCTGCAAAAGGAAATTAGGCAAGATATAAACGAAAAGAAATGACAAATAATTGCGTAATTTATTAGGCACACAAAGAATAAATTTAAATCTACACCGGGCCTAATTCTTTACCAGGTTTTGGTGTCGGAGGAAGTCCTCCTGTCCCGATAGTATACCCCGAACTGGAAATATTCCAATGGGGACTTCCTCCTGGAACCGTGTGGTTTCTTCCCGGCACACACATTTCCGAATCCGCTGGGAACCGGTTGCATTCCAAATTTTCGGGCCACGCAAAGCCAAAGCTTTTCATTAGATGTTCGCAACCTTGTTTTGCAGCTTCACAGAGACTGCGACAGGGCTGTAAAGCCTGGAATTTATAACGGCACCACACAACACATATCATTTGTCAGCCTACATAATTACATGCTTTGATCACTAACGATGTGAAGCCACACACACAAAAACCGAAAATCACATCTTCAGGCTGTGCCCATGCATGCCCATGCCCCCACCAAAGCCCAACCTTTATTTTTTTTATGATGTAGTCATATATGTATGCCGTCATGCAAACCCCACGAAATGACTGCAGCTGCTGCTACCATTAACTTAATGCAAATGATGATCATCGTATCGTCTACCTCTTTTTCTCCTCAACGAGATTTTCCTGTGATGCATAAAGTAGTAAAAAGGATAGTTGTTACAATTGATTTTTTTACTGGGGGTGATCTCCTCCTCAGCTTCTAAATCAGAGAAGTTGTATGTGATGTGGATGTGATGGAGGAAACCATTATTATTACTTGACGGGGTGGCGAGCTTGTAAAACCACTGATTAAGTTATGACATGACAGCGTGTGAAGACACGAACGATATTCTCTCTACCTTTTTGCATTTAATCCACTTTGTAACGTATGATGACTATAAGCCAGGTAAGCAGCTGATTGTTTTATTTGAATGCATATCGTATCGTATCAAACCAGTTTCAAACCTTTCTACACCGTAATCAAAATCAAAATCGGGGGAAAAAATCCTTCATCTGGCTGATGATAAGAAAAACGGCATGTTTTGTATCAACAAATGCAAACTACGTACATGAAGCTTGCCTGCCTGCCTGGTGGATTGACAGAATTTTTGAGTGCATTTTGTTTTGCTTTTTTTTTCTTCAATTATGGGAAAAAAGTGCTACTAGCATTGCCACCGCACCATCGTCCGTGGTGTGCACTGAAAACCGTGCATAAGTATTAAAAAATGTGACGATGATCATGATAATGATGATGGCTACTTCATTTCAACAAAAAAAATTCTGCATGTCTTTCCTAGCT
This sequence comes from Dicranocentrus wangi, assembly GCA_036850665.1. Taxonomy (NCBI): domain Eukaryota; kingdom Metazoa; phylum Arthropoda; class Collembola; order Entomobryomorpha; family Entomobryidae; genus Dicranocentrus; species Dicranocentrus wangi. The sequence continues at coordinate 3,595 of JAANSN010000942.1, read as the reverse complement.
TTCTTTCTATCCTTCTATTATCTCTGTTTATAATCTACATGTTTATAATTATACTTTTTATTATTAATAATAATTTGTAATATATCGTAAATAACGTAATAACGTTACTCGAGCAGTAAAGAAATTCATCATAATATTCCATTCCCAACTTCCGCTCGCATTTCCCTTTTCTAACAGTAAAAACTCTACAATTCCTTGGCTATAATAATAACAGTTCTACAAGGGGATTTGAGTGTGAACCAGGGAAAAAGTGAAAAGTAATCAAAGATACCGTTTCAGTTTCACAATTAAATAGCAACGCAGCGTAGTACGCTATTTTAGTTGAAGAATATTCTATGAAAAAAAAGTAATCACAAAAAAGAATTGCCCTCGTCAGGTCTTTATAGTTTAGGATGAATGACGTGCTTTGTGTGAAGGTGACTTTTACACGATGCATGCATGCTGAGATCGTTTGTGAGCATTTTGCAGACTAATTAAATTCACTCCATGATGCTCACAACCACAACACGGCCATTTTTCAGCAATAATTGGCTCTTCAACCGGACTCGATGGACCCACATTAAAAAATTTGGCATGTCAAAACATGGATTTATTGCACCTTTTCCACTTTATTAGCCTTTCTATCAACGAAATAGGGCAACGTGAGATAATCTTTTGCGAAACTTGAGAAAAACTTTTTTTCACTTCAAATTGCGAGTTGAGAACCGTATCAAAATCTGTCTGGGTTCTAGATTTGATTAATGTTTAAGACAAAACGTAACCACCGGTGGTGCATTGCAGGCTTAACTATTCTTGTGTGGTATATATATTTAGGTGATGTGGTTCATCGTGATCACACTTTATCCCATTTTCTTCACACATGTTTGCGAAGGTGGTAAACTCGTTAACCTAGCTAACCTAGAAGTTGTGAAAATATACACATTGGTAGGGTGTTATGTGATTTGTGATGTTGATCTTGAACACACACGGAAGCAGCAGACCCGTTTTATTTGAGCTTTATCTACTAAGTACTAAATTGCAATAATATTTTGGATCGTGACATTAATTATTCTAGATTGTTGCTCGACCACACGGCTTCTAGTTGTGCAAAATTGGGGCATTACATAGCTATCCTATAACTAAAATAATTTTACGAGCCTTTTCATTTTTTGTCAGTAGCTCACTAAAAAAGGCAAAACTTACAATGTTAAAATTGTTGCACCACGGGGCGTACACAGAACAAAGGAATATCTCCAGAGCAGGGCTGCATCCAAGCTGTAAATAATTAATTCCAAATTACATAACATGCTCATCAACATTATCATAATCGCAACTATTTCTCACACGTATTCGCATATATCTGACTCTCATTCTCGCAAGTAACCACCGAAATCTAAACCAAAAAACGTGAAGTGGATAATGTGATTCGATTTTCTTTCAAAGTGGTCAAAATGGTCATCATAAAAATGTATAGGTTATGATGAGGTGGATAATCATGTTGTAGTTGAAAACTTCTTTGGTGGTTTAATACTCTAGAGTCATGCAATAATAATAACAGCAAGGAGGAATGCCTGAACAAGGGAAAAATTCTTGTCTTCAAAGGTAATTTTTATAATGTGCTCATATTGTTTATCAGGAATGGCTATCAGCCTCAGCACACAGGTACGTCGAATGAAATTACTGGATACTACAAACTTGTAAGAGCAAGATGTTTTTACGGCACTCATTTTTTACGAACCCCATCAAAATAGGCAAGTACACAAAAACCCGATTTCCTTTTTCTATTTACACATTTGACGAAGCTGAAAGTTGGCATGTGTAATTTTACCTTCACCAAAGCGTAATAAGCATGAACATCATATCCAGCCTCCTCCTGTGTGGTATGTCCTAATAGATTGGGAAGAAACGTCTCATTGTATGGCATTGTATTGCATAGAGGAATGGTGATTGTTTCACAACGTCCATTAGCTTTTGAACTTGCGGCATGATGATCATGATGGACATAGTCAATATCTGACGCTCGTCCTGTCACAGGTGAGGATATTGCAGATGCAGACGTGACTCCCTCGTTTGACACGTGGACAGCGAGGATCGCCACCCAGAAGAGCCATCTCCAAATACGGGGCACATATCCTCTTGCCATTGTTGTTTCTGAAGTCATATTGTACTCAAAAAGTGTGACAGAGATGTATTCGTTGCTTTTTTATTGTGACATTATTGCAGATGAGGAAGACTCAAGAGTCAAAAGTACTAAGGTTCGGCTCTTTTTTGGCACAGCGGGTATAAAGAAACCCCTCTATAGACTTTTTGCAGGTAGGATGAGAATTCGCATATAAGGCACTTTATCAGGAACCCAGTGAACTTGTCGAGTCGATGATTTTTCTGAATTTCACTTTTTCACTAAAAACTTGTGACAACGTTGATAAACAAGCACATTTGTATTGTCAAGACAGATCAAGGAAGACGGTATGGGGTCACATTTACAGCTGCCAAGGTTGTTCCCCTGCGATATAATACTTTTTTTGTACTTAAAAGATAGCTTTTTCATTTCACTCGTAGAAACGTAAAGTGGACGGATGACGTTCGCTCGCTCATTACAATTAATTTACGGTAAGCATTGTCCTAAACTGTACTATAGGAAGAAACCGTATGTATTCTTTACAAAAACTAGGCGTCTAGCCAGGCACACTACAAGGGACGCAGGATTAGCTACACAGATCAATAATCTAGAACGTGTATTTACTAGATTTGTAATAAGACGCCCGTGTGTGTGTAAAACAAGTTACCGGGTGACTTTTCCACTTCACAAGATTCATTTAACTGTTGCGCATCGCCGCAATGTCAATCGTTAAAACTATATCACCCAGTTGTCCACTCCTAGGGTTGCTGCTTCACCCTCCTTCAACTATACGAACACGAACAGTATTATTACTATAACTGTTTCTCAGGACGAGTTCTCTTCTGCATGTCGTATGTCTCCTACCTGGCGGAGATGATTGGTGCGGGAAGAATAGTGAAGACTTTTGTCCACCCACCAGAAGTACGATCTGTAAAAGAATCGACAAAGAACAACTTTTAAAACTTTCATCTACATCGTGTACATTCTAGCTATCTTTATCTAGATTGATAAAATGGATAATTTTTGTTTAGTCGCCGGTCTAGCATTGTCACCGGTTTCCCATCATCACCATCTGTAATCTTTGAGGTTGATCACAGGTTTGTGATTGGAATCATCGATGGAAATCGCCATAAACTGAAATATGCCATTGTTTGATTTCATTATTGATTTCAATTTCAATGAACTTTGGCCGAACCAGATGAACCACCACTGTACATCAAATGCAATCCGCAATCATTACTCAGTACAACGCTTATTGTCGCTTATCGTATTCGATTTGATTTTTGTGAATTAAAAACAATGCCATTACACAATGAAGAGTTTAGTAAAAATATGTACTCATCAAAATTATCCAAAGATTCCAACGCAAATGAAATAATATATTGCACAGCGTGCATACAGCTCATCTTTGGCATTCAACAATTGAATGCCAAACGCTGTCATTTTCTTGTTAAAACGCCCAACCCTTCTTATTCGTCGACATTAAAAGCATCACGT
>JAANSN010000941.1:0-41839 GCA_036850665.1 Dicranocentrus wangi | reverse complement strand
TGGGGAATTCCGTTGTCAAACTGGGTGTGTAGTAGTGTGCCGTGCCGACTGCGTAGCGTGTAGCGTTTTGTTTTAGGCAATAAGAGTATATATTCTGAGGTAGTAAAACTATCGAGGTGATCACCATCATCATCATCACCAACGCATTTCCCAGTGAACTCTCTTTTCCCCGTGTCTGCGTCTCCTCCAGCTTGTTTACCATTTTGAAGCTCATCCTCACTCAGCCCAGCAGCCGAAATGAAATGGGAGTTAATTAATTTACAAAAAAAAAGTGAAAGTGAGTGGAGCAACTGTAAATACTTGGGATGCATCCACGTGTATGTAAAACATTTTTGGCAAGAATTGAATTATTTTGTTGGACCAGTGAGTAGGAGCAGGAGCAGGGCATGGGCTTGAAAGTAATGCTTTCATTTAATTTCATTCCGCTCATAAGTGCGCTTATTACAAGCCTGACTTGCTTGAGAAAGATGGTTGGAAAACAGTTGCTTATTTGCTGTTTCTCATTTGTGAAATTGTCAAGCTGCTTTACAAACCGTAAATGGGGAGCCCCAGATTTATACGCGCTCTCATCGCTCCCTGCCTCCCTCCCTTCCGCCACGACTACTAGTCTTAAAAACTGGGTTTCTATCTCAGTCATCGTCAGAGCCTGTCTCTACCATTTCAATTAACTGACAGAGCTGAATGGGAGTCGGGGAAAGAGGAATAATATTCTGAAACTGCAGCAGAGCAGAGCAGAGCAGGCACACGGCTTATATGTGAGGAAAACTAATGCGGATGAGACGCGAGGACTGATTAAATCCAAATTAGTTTTGCATTTAATTAAGTTGCATTAGGGAAGCCGTCACTGAGAGTAATAGAGGGAAAAACAAGAGGGATATAGGTACGCAGGGAGTTCAAGCTGAACAGATTTTAAATACAGGCGAGCAGTCGTCTAGTCTTGCTCTCATCGGCAGTGAGTGAGCGTGAGTGATGATGAGATGATGAATTTCCAATGCCCTAAATTTACAACGCACCTGTCTCCGAAAAGGCCTACCTAGTTTTGTATCCAGAGTCGGAGTCTCGAGAGATGATGATGATGATGCAAAATGCTCAAGAAAATCAACTCTTACACTTACCAATACACAGCCCAGGAAGAGGACCCCACAGAGTGCAACGTGCCAAGCGAGTATGTACAACTTTACACCCATGTATAAAGTGCGAAATGTACCTGTGCATTAAGATTACAAGTAGGTCGTTATTCCGTGTTTTGGTAAAGCTAGCTGCAAGGAATACAAATAAGCTTTGTGCAGAATGTAAAATATTGTTCGAATGATGACCACTTACGTGACAGCGGCATCTCTCTAAAATCCCTCAAGTTCCTCATGAGGACAGAGGCATAATCATGGTAAACCTGTTCCAGTGCTTTCTTCCTCCTCACAGCCTTCTGGTAAGTGTCCTGGTTGTAAATGTCAATGTCCAAGCTCAGGCTGACGTTCTGCATGATCTCCTTCGGAGTGCAGTTCTTGCATCCGTCCCCGTGATTCTTGTACAAATACTTTGTCAACTCCAAAAAGGATTTCCAATTGTTAAACAGGGCGGCCTCGGCCAGAACAACGAGATGTCGAGGACTTGTCTCCAACTTCATGTAAAATTCCTGGAATGCTTTTAATGAGTTCTGGGCTCTCCGTTTGGGAGTGGGCGTGGCCGAGGTTGGATGATGCTCTGATGATTTCTGCTGACCTCTGCCGTAATGAATGTCCTTTATGAAATCATTGAGATTTGTTTCAGCTGCGGAAATAATCTCGTCCACATTCATTTTCGACTGGGGACCCCTTTGTTTTTCCACCACAACGGAGGAATCCAACCCTCCTTTGACTCCGAGACTTTCCTCCACCACGTTGTAATCTACGGTGAGGAGCTGAGGCGACTCGGAATCGGATTCAATATCAGGGATCAAAGTGGCATGCCGATGATGATGATCATCATCATCATCCTCCGGAATATCTTTTCGCTCTCCCGGCAGCTTTCCCCCAGCTTCTTCCCTGCTCTCCTCGTTCATTAGAGGATTTCTTAGCGTTTGGCTATCATTTTCACGATGAAAGGGTTCGTTGCTGACACCGCCTCCGGAGAAGGCTTTAAAGGGAACGCTCCTGGTTTCCTCTGTGGATGAGGTTCTCTCTTGAGAGCTTGTACTCCACGCGGGTGTGGAATGGTGATAACGTGCTTGATAATTTTCCTCCTTTGGAGTTGGCGTTGTTGATAGTGTTTTCTCCACTGATGTCACCACCTTCCCTCCGGTCTTTCCTGATGGATTCTGGGAAGCCTTTGTGGTAGCGTACGACGACCCATGTTTGCTTTGCGAGCTCATGAGGTTGACAACACTCCGCTTCCAACGATGACGAACAAAATCTCTGCTTTGAACGAGATTCTTGGGCTGATCCTGTTTCTGATATTGAGAGGAGCTCTCGTGTCCTGGATCTCGAGTCCCGGGTGGAAATGCCGCGGTGCCCTTTGCGGCTCTCGCTGCTGCTCTCTGCTGCTCACCTTCCTCCAAAAGTTTCAATTTGGCCCGTATCTTGGCCAGGGTCACCTGTGGAATATTCCTCTTCAGGTAGGGGACCGAGGGCAAAGCCACCTCTATGGATTTGCGGAGATGCTCCTCCATCCGAGAGTCCAAAAGTGCCAACGAGTCCCGCTTTCCCTGCAAAGTGCTCGTCGTCGTCGTCGTCGCCGTCGTGTTCTCCTCCTTGAGAAGGGTGACCAGCTGGGAGTAGATTTTCGCCAGTTTCGTCTCTTTAGCTAGCTTCTGAGAGAGAAACACTCTGGCTGGGCTGGCGTGAAAGGAGTGATTGTACAATTGGAACAATTTTTGAGAAGGGTGACCAGCTGGGAGTAGATTTTCGCCAGTTTCGTCTCTTTAGCTAGCTTCTGAGAGAGAAACACTCTGGCTGGGCTGGCGTGAAAGGAGTGATTGTACAATTGGAACAACTCATACGACTCCTCTTCGTCAAGTGTTCCCGGACCACAATCTGCCGCTCCTGTGGGTGAAGGATGACGCGGCGGAGCTGATGTCGTTGTGGCTCCCGTCACCCGTCCCATGTAGTTCTCGCAGAGAGCATTACCAGCCGGCTCGTAGTAGCAATACATGTCAATGACATTCTCCGGTTTCACATCAAACGTCGTTGACATGGTCAAGAAGAGGAAAAATGTGGAAACCAGGCTGCTCTCGGAAAGTGCAAGCATCTAGAACAAATTTTCCCCCGAATTCGGATAAGGATTGGCAGTGACAGGCCCAATTTTTATACACTAATGCATTTATAATATGTCAGTAGGTAAGGTAATGCCACAAAAGGAGAGGAGGGGGAAAAAGTTGGTAAATCGTAAAAAAAAAGTCGAGAAAAAAAGATGTACGTGTTGTGTGGAGTGAGTGAGAGAGAGACTGCTCCATAAAAAGTCAATTTTAATGCCTGCTGCTTATATAGAACGAACCTTTCTCATTGTACTCCTCACGCACTCCCTTTCCCTTCTTTTGATGAGGTTTTAATGACTTCTGAAGAAAAATAAGGGAAAACCTGGTGGTGGATTTTCCTCGGGTCGCCACTACTACTACTCCTCCACTCCAAACCCACCACCAACTGTCGTGCGAATGGCACTTTTCACCATCTTTTTAATCGATACTTTACAAGGATTTCAAATTACATGCCCTTTTTGCATTACCACACCAAAGTTTTTTAATCTCGGTTGTAATATACATAGGTATGTATAGGTAGGTAGGTAACTTGATATCTACGTGACTATGAATAGGTAGCTTCTCTTCTTTTTTTTTTTGAAAAAGAAGTTTTTTTTCTCTTGCTAATACAAACTGAAGAAGACGAAAAAAAACTTTTTTCTTTAAAGTTTCCCTTTTTTTTGTAAGCACTACCCCGAGTATAATCCAAGTTTTCCTATTCTTATCCAAATGTGGCGGGGTAGTATTTTACAAGGGAGTTGCGAAAAGGGGGATTTTTAAGGAGACCATAAAAAAGATAAACTGGTAAAGAATTACATTTACGTGCCAACTTTTATGTATTGACATGTCATTTTCATCATGAACGACTTTTTTTACTGTTATAAAGCCTCTTCCTCCGGCAGCGTTAGCGTTGGATCAAAACCTTCCAGGTTGATAGTAGTTGTGTGTGGTGACGGGACGGGGGTGTATTTCATTACAAAAATTGTAGTTCTGAATAATGATGTAACATGAGGAGGAAGGAGAATAATACTTGCAAGAAGATGTGTATGTAATTTTTGGATGAACAGGTAAAGCGGAGAGGGGGGGCACGTAGTTGAGGTGACTGTCACGTTATGTGACACGGTTGAAAGGAAATATCATCCTCTTGTGACTTTAAGTGATGCGGTAATAATGTCCTCAAAAGTAAATGGCTCATGACATGTGAAACCTGGAAATCCCATGGCAGACCATAAAATATGCACCTATATATATGCCTTGCATTTTCCACCAAAAAAAATGGACGGGCCAATGTATCATTTAATAATATGCTGTTGTTAGGAGGTCGTCGGCGCATTCTGGTTGCCTATGTATGGTGAAGTGATGATACTCTTGAAATTTGAAACTTACCAAATCCATGAGGACAATAATGAGGGTGAACCTCCGAAGAAAGTTGATCGCCTCTTGGTTCCGGCGCGACCGTCGACCTCGCCGTTTCAGCTTCTTCCCAGGCGGCGTGTGGTGTCCGGCCATCCTCACCTTTGACTTGAGAAACTCAAGCATTCCTTCCGCAGTGCGGACTCGGTCTGAGCTCGGGGGCTTCTCCGGCTCTAGCATTATGTCCTCATTGGGAACCTGCAGAAAGAAAAAAGGGCGGACTAGGCGGTTAATCGAGAGACCCCATTTAAATGGTAATATATAATAAACAAAGGGGCTTGTCAGTTTGTGCCGCTATGAAATTCCTAGAGTAAGTACACCGAAATACTCTGCATTTTATGTTATTACTCACCTTGCCAAAGTTGTAATAGTTTGTTTCCCCGGTCCTCACAACTATTCCCCAAAGTGTTGAATGGCGGAAGGCGGAAGTTATAATAGGTTGCTGACTGACTCTCGGGTGGAAAGTTGAAAGTGAGTGTGTGTAAGTGTGTGTGTACGAAGCTTTTCAGTTTACCCCAACTGGGGAAACCACTAGAATACCACGACGGGTCGGGGCAACCATACAAAACCACTCTGTCTCTACTACCTTTACACCTTTCACTCTGCCTTGGCTGCTGCGCTGCCCTGGTTCACACTAATATTTCATGTGTTCGAGGTTTCACCTCTGACGGCGAACTGTGGAAAGCCACGGATAAGAAGGGGAGATTTAAAGGAGAGACAAGGAAATCAGGGAGAAAGTTGGAGAGTGAAAACGCGTGAAACATACCACACACAACCATATATACACTCTGTTATTTCAGTAAAACCCTGGAAAACCGTCCACAGCAGCCGTAATGATATATCTGCTCATTCTGCGAGAGAAAGAGAGAGAGGTAAACGAACATGATGCCAACCTTTCCCAGTGATAGATACATGCATCCAGAGCCATAGCCATAGCCATAGCCACCTAGCCAGCAAGCTGGTCTTCCTCCTCAGTCAGGTAAAATTGCGCCTTCTAGTACTACTATTTGTACACGAGTTGGAAACTGAGATACTCTTCTACAAATCATCCAAGACGCAAGTCAATGTCAGAAATGGCTCTTATTACAACATCCTTGTCCAAATGTGTGTGTGTGTGTCTCAGACGGAAGTGCTATATACGCATGTACGTACTTGAATGCATAATATTTTCCCTGGTTGCTAAAGAAGGGTGAAAGTCGGGGGGAAAAATCAACTCCCTACACAGATATCATCTTGAAAGGTATATGCCTACATAGAAACGACGATGACATTATATGTATGCTTGCTTTAGTATAGAAGAAGATGGTGTATGGCATGGCACTTTTTTCTTTCTCTTTTACTCCGCTATGACTTTAGTCGAACAGGCAGAAGAGGAAGAAGGAAGGGTAACTAAAAAACCGTATCAGCTCATCCATTTTCACTTTTTCCAATAGGAAAACAATGGGAAAGCTGTTGCAAGGTGGGCTGTTGTTGAGTAATAAGTGTTTTTCTTTCCACCTTCCATTCCCTCTTTCTTCCTAATTCTCTGCATTATGTCATGTCGTTTGTGCTGGCGACAGCCTCATATCACCCACATCAGGCGGACAGCCAGAATAAGAAGAAGACATTGCAAATTCCAATGAAAAAAGAAACGTTCCGTTGGGAAACGTTCTGCCTTCGCTCTCCTTCAAGTTATACACTTTTTGTTATTGTTTGGTAGGTTTGTTGAAATCCTAAGCTCAAGAACTTCTTACTCAACAGTCAACAACCTTCCTGAGCGTCGTCGTCTCTGCTCCTTTTCTCATGGATGTTTACAAGAATGAAGGGGGAAAATATCTTGTTGTTGGTGGGTATTCATGTTGGATTCGTTATACATTTGCACTTTCCCAGCAGATTTACTCCGTCTGCATGTCCCGTTATTTTTTTTGTCCAAAAACCCTTCCTGGCTTCCACTGACGACGTCGAGTAATATGTAATATCAGGTTTTGTGTCTTGTCTTGAAGACTAGGAAGACTTGGAGAAAGCAATATATTTATATATAGCCTCTCTTGTTGCTTCTTTTTTCGGATGAATAGGATCCTCCGGTATGAATACAAGATGGGTTGTTTTTTTTTGTTTAGATTTTGTAAACAGAAATGTGAGCAGAACCGGGGAAACAGTCAGCCCGGAATAAAGATGTATGGATTTGAAGGATGGGAATTGAGAGGCTGGAAAGCACAGCAGGTAGGATTCATATTTTTCTCCGGAATAATATATTGTTGCCAAACAAAAAAAACTCTCTCGTTTATAGTGTCTTTTTTCTGAGAAGACCTTTTGTTTTTGCTCCACTACTTGGCAAACCTGGCTCTGGCTTCAACTTGTTGATTCCTGCAGGAGCCGCTCATCCGGCAGTTGTATAGATCGCTTCAATATCGAAAGAGTTATCTTAAGTGGCATAAAATGTGAGTTTGCAATAAACATGAGATTGAGATGAGTGGGTTGTCAGTATAGGAGAAGGAGAAGAAGAAAAAAAATTCTTGGAGGGGGACGGACTGACAGAAGAAAAGGGATCGGAGGGAATTTTATTCAATGTGAGCCTTCTGTTGTGGGCATATTGTGTAAGATTTTATAATACCAATAGTAGTGCAAGTTGGTTGTTTTGTAACTCATAATCAGTCAGATTTAACGTAACTTTATCCCATTTTCCATTATTTGACCCTACCCGTTTTCGTTTCAAGGAACCTGTAAGAATTAGTTTTTCGTAACTACCTATAATTATTGTCGCGTCTCATGTTAACGACGCTATATACTCCTACAGATTCCCATTCGTAGTCAAACGGACAGATTGCTAATTTGCATTTTGGTCATGAAGTTATCACGGCAGGAAGTTAGACATTAGAATGCATTCGTTGGTTTCGTTCAAAACATTGTGAGGATAATATATGATGTTGTGCAATTTTGTTCACAAATATATCCAGACTCTGTTGTTTCCCTTTGCTGTCATCAAGCCTGCACTACACGACAAGAGAAAAATTGGACCGGAAATTGAGAATCCAATGCAAATTGACAGAGAGAGGAGAAAAAGTGCAATAATAAAAGTAAGTCCATATATGAATTTCAAGTTTTTTCCACAGGCATTTTCTATTTACCTTTTGCCTTCTTGTTGTTTCCTTCCCCCATATTTACTAACGAGAGTATGACGGGCTCCAAGACAGACGGGATTCGGGGAACGCGAGATGAGATCACGTTCTCTGATTTTCTCTCGTAAAACATGGGCAGTTATGTTTGAGCGATGACTCTGCAACTTGCATTTCATATAATATCTCACGTAATATCTTTTTATGTAGCTAAATGCATACAAAAAGAAGTCCTTGCTTGCTTCCAGCTCTCTCTCTCTCATATGTAATCATACGTCAGGGTTTTTTGCTCGTTACTAGGTTTTTATGTCGAGTAACTAGCTAAATAAGCTGAATCTCGGATGATATGATGGAAGGAAGTAAGTAAATACGAAACATTATACTCCAACCGAACCTTCCCGTTTCAATCAGAGAAACGTGAAAACTCTCATGTCCTCACATAAAAGTTGGTGAAAATACTCATATAGCGGGATGGATGGAAGCTAAAAAAAAAGCGCTCTTGTCCTAAGAGGAGCAAGTAAGTGAAGAGAGAGAGATATATTATGAGAGGTTATGAGTTTTTTTTTCAATTGCCATAAACACTTGAGAGATGAAATTGAATTTTTGTCGAGATATATTATGCAACTAATATACGCACTCGGATATTCTTTTCGACAGATGAATTTATAGAGAGATAAAAATAACTGTCAGGCTAGATGTTATTGATCAGGGTGGGAGAGAAGGAAAAAGAGGTGAAGACATACAAAGATTTCCGCTTCATGATCCTCCTGATATGATCCAATGTTTGGATGTGTCCATAAAGGTAAGGGATATTTTTTACGAGGTTTGCTCTCTCACTCAATCCATTATTATTACCTTGCCGCTCGTTGGTTCGAGGTTTTGGCATGTGTGCATTTGTCATTGTTTTCCTTTTGCCGGAACAGCCTGTCTCAACCTCGGCGAGTGTCTATGGAACAGCAGATCATCAATTACCAGAGAATGTATATAGGTTTTAGAGGAGACATGAGATTCAGAATTTGAGAAAGTATGCAAACACTAGAGAACCCACGTAGTAGTAGTAGCACTTTCCCTCTGTGTAATCAGGATAAGTAGGGCATTCTAATAATCAGTACGTTCAGCTAAAATTGAACAAATACTCGGATGAATCTTGATAGTTCAAACATTTCACGGTTCGTTTTCCTACGTAAACATTCCCTGCAGATTTTGTAGATCTTGTGGTATTTACCTTTTGTAAAAATGGATAATTGAATTTGGCACGTGTGCGGACAAGGCCTTCACTGACGACAAGATTTGCTTTTAAAATGGAGAGGTTAAAAGGGTCCCTGGAAATGAAAGTGCATCATAGTGTAGGTATTCATGACTTTGTTTTAAGTAATACTCAGCCTACGCGAGAACCCCAGAACTATAGTTGTTACATTCCTGGGCGAGCCGAGTTGGAACACTCTTGGGCCTTCCCTTGAATATCTATTAAGGTTTGATCTGATCGTGGAATTTGATTTGTTAAAGCATTTTAATTTATCCACTAAGAAGTGACTGCGATGCGAAGACGTCATGTCGCAACTGCAGCTAATGGGGAACACAAAATTCACTGAGGAGTCGGAAATATTGTTGGCCTCATTTTGAGTTGCAGGAGTAGCAATGAAGGGATTGGGGGCAAATTACTTTTGAAATTGCCCTCATTCTTGAAACATCTAAAGCGAATGAAACAGCAAAGCAATAGCTAATTTCGTTTTATCGTTAATACAATTTGCTGCCGTACTTTCAACCGATTTAACGCGCTCAAGTTCTCAAGCAAGGAAGACACTAGTTACCTACATTATTGATCTAATAGATGGACGGAGCGTTAAATGATTTCGGCGCTCAAATTCATCCACATTGATAGAAATGCCAAATGTATTAGTTGACCTTGATATTTTGCACAAAAATCCTTTTGAAAAATCACTTATGCAAGATGAACGAAATACTATGCCTATGCCAATCAGCAACATTAATTAGCCATAACTTTTGCTAATAATTAAGGGATTTTTAAAATTAGCCCAGCCTGACTACATTCTTTCACTTCAGTTCAGCAATCCGCTCACAACACTGACACACGGAGTCATAAAAATATAAACAGCGTCTCTCCGATGAGCACAACCTTTTTTTGCAGGGGGAAAATGACTTTACTCTCATTTCGTCAAGTAGTTTCCCCTTTCCAGCATCTAAATTGTACTCAGGGAAATTAAAATGGAATTAGGGATGGTTTTACGTTGTCTTATATTGCTGACGATATGGGATCTCCTCACCCAAGCACGATGTGAATGTGAAGCGAACCACCACCACGCACGGTAGCAAGCAAGTAAACGTGAATAGAGCGGATGTGTGATTAACTTTTTCTATTGCCACTAAAGTGAATGAAAGGAGCAAACAGGAAGTCTTTCACTTCATATTTTTCGGATGCTTAAGATTTTCAGAGAGGAGAAAAGTCGTCGGAAAATGTGATAAGGTAACTTATTACTCCGCTCCAACTCACATACTCACTGTAATATTCGAAGAGAAAGTCCTATCTGCTCATATAAAAATGTAGGGTTGATAATATGTTGATACACGTTACGACGACTTTTTTGGGCTCTAAAGTAGAAACGTGATATCTCCTCTCTCTGGCCAATATATGAAGTAGACGTTGAAAAGGTGGGGAGAAATGAGGGGAAAATGGGAAAGGAGCAAAGAACAATTTGCTACTTGTGGTAATTTGTCTTGTCTTCGCCCCATAAAATATAAGGCATTGGAAAAAAGGGAAGATTTTGAGGAAATTCAAGCTGTCCTATGGCATGATGATGACGGTATGCGGCAGTAGTGAATTTGGGCTCTCAAGACTTTTACTCTCTTCATTAATAATAGTCATGGATCATACGCGACGGAGAGAGAGGAGAGGAGTATATATACACACACACACACGAGAAGCAAGAAAAAGTCGAAAAAGACACACTCTTTTTCTCTCCCAAAGACAGTATTTTTTTCACTTTTTCCCCTCATGTGGCCTTAATCTGTGGAAAATTATGATTTGTTCGTAATCTGATTTTAGTTACAGGATGTGACATTTGCCCAGTGTGGCATCGAGGTAATGTTTATATGGTATTAGGTGTAAGATGTCAGAGTATTACTTGAAGTTGATATCAAAGTAAAGTGAACTCGATTTTTATGCCATTTCCCCTTTTCCTGGGGAAAGGCTGGAGACAAAGCTCATGATGACGATTACCTCGGAGGAGGGAAAGAAAATATCCAGGGTTTGTGGATGTGGATATAATATGCGTCATGCTTTTACATCTGCAGCAAAGGTGTCTACCACGTCTTTAGGGTCGTGCTCATTTCACAACGGAACGTATAATATAATACTTCAGAGTCAATATTGCAGTATCAATTTTGGAAGAGATGCCATATGTATGACATGGAATTGGATGTGGGAAAGAATTAATTAAAACGGGTTAAAATGAAAATGCGAGTTGATGATGATGCCACCGACCGTGCGAACGGCAAGTGAGTTCATGTTTATGCAGTCTTTTTTTTGTTTATTTTCGTAACACGAAAAAATTATAGGTTATCCGTGCTTGCAAACATTGCAAAATCCTTTATTTGGCAAGGTGCATACTAATTTGTGTTCTGAAAGGGATACGAAAACTTCACTTGGTCGTAGGACGAAATGGTATACTCACAATCAGACAGTATGTGTCTACTTATGTGTATATTTTAACGATCCTGGTGGACGGTAACGTAGCCTCAGTCCTCCGCAGTAAATTACAGTATTTGCAAGTTAATGCGCGGGGGGATCCATCCAAAGCCTCTGGGTGTGTAAAAAGATAAAAGACAAATTAGACTGTGATTTCATTACGAGAAAAAGCAAAACTTTACATGTTTCATTAGCCAATTTACTTGCTTTCCAGTTGCACTCGAAACATTAAACGGATTATATCCAGGTTTTTGCTTAGAGCATCAGAAGGACACAAGATCCACTCGAAAAGTGGAAGCGGAAGCCGTGTGTGGAAGGTGGATGGAAGGGGTTGGTTCCGATTCCACAAGTCGAGAGGTTGAGCCGTTGATCGTAAGCATAAATATTGGGGATGCGGTTTAGGAAAGCTCGCAATTCAACCTGTGCAACAACATAACCACAACTTGTGTGAGTGAGTACGAGAAACTCGTATTTTCATCCGGGTGTGCAGCAGGTAAATAATATAGTATATCATACTATTTTCCAGCCTACTTTTCTAATATATATACAACATAGCACAATGTGTAAAACGCAACGAAACTCCTTTCCCACATCAATAACATTATGGAAGCTATCCGCAGGCCATGGTTTATGAGAGCTTTTACCAGATGAAAAACTGTCAATGCCATCCCTTCGCCTTCCAAGGATTATTATGGTTGTGGAGTAGTTGAGTAATAAAATTCATGTGAATAGAAGATGCATACCTATATATGCATATTATGACTTTGTTGAAAGTTGGATAGACGGTGCTCAGCGAGACAGATAATTTAATAGGAATCCATTATAAATTATAGTGCGCACTTTGCTAGAGTGCAATATACCCACGAACGAATGATGTGGTGACTTTTGTTGTTTTGAAATAAACCTACTATTACTCACCCTTTTCCCACACGGTTATGACGGGGCTAGAAACGAATCATTGCGAATTTTGGAGATATGTAGATGTCCAGTTTACACGGGTAGCTGCGGAGTGTTCAGTCATACTTCACACACCTTAACCTCTAAATCTAAACGACAATCTGTTGGATCTCCTACTAGCCGTGCCAAGAATTTAATTTTAACATCGCGTAGGTTCATCAGTTCCTTCAGTCAGTCTGTCTTCGGCTCCCAAATTCATAACTATTTTAGCACCATGTTTTACTACTTGCCAATTTTTTGAACTATTGATTGGGAAAAATAAGTACCTACCTAATCTGCGGAACTAAATAAATCAATAATATGAGTAAATATGAACCCAATAAATTACTAATAAGAGCTGTGGTTGAATAAGATGATTAATTATGATTATGCTATTACAAATTAATCCTATTCATCGTTTTCAAAAGTTTATAGAAAAACCGATCAGGTGGTTTTTCTTTACATCGAATGTTGCACCTACGCGCGCCCACCTAACCAATATCATATGGTTAAGCAGTCACAACATCATACAATCGCCCTTAATTTGAGAAATTTCCTTCGAATAATCAATATCTTTCCGGTTGTTGAATGGGATCAAATTGTGCTCCATGATTATCGTGATTATCCCTATTTTGTCTCATCCTCATCCTACGCTGTTAGCCCACTGGGGCGAATTTGAATATAATGGCTTTCGACTATCTCCAAAAATCAACCAAGCTGATTACAAGCAAATAAAAGTAAAAGCAAAGAATATATACCTATCCCACTGAAATCCAGACGGCTAATTTATTTATTCCACCATAAAATTGGCTTGAAGCCCGCCTCGCTTGTTTACTTGACAGGATGGAAATTGACGATGCACGTATTGTGTAGTGTATTACGACTTTATTGAGAGTGACAATGGTTATGGATCATATCAAGCACATCATCTCCCATAATGCGAGTCACATGAGTGGTTGGATTTGGATGGATGTGTATGTAGGTGGCTTTCACAACTTTCACCCCTGGTTCTTCCACAGGTTTCCACTTGTCTATATACTTCTCTCAGAATTCCGTTGTTGGTTGGATGTCCTGGAGAGTTTCGCCATTTAGGAAAATGTTTTTGCGACTAGTTCGCACCCGTTAAATCAGGTTTCCCACATGAGATTATTGTATTGAGTAAAATTATCGGTATTGTAGTTAAATGTATGTATTGTGCGATTCCCTTTTGTTTTTAACACTTTTTGGAGTAGCTATTAATGGTTTCAGCTGCGCAGTTTATGTAGACCCACGCCCATATTATCCATATAAATAATGCTTGATTTTATAATTTCCAAGAAATTGCGAATCCCACGCGAAAACACAAGAATAGGACAGGGATTATTATTTGTTCTAAGGAGCCGCTTCCATGAAACATTTTTTATGCATGGGAGGCATCCTTCCAACACACTGCGTAACACACATGGTGCTCCTGGCCTGGTCCTCGTCGTCCCCGTCGTCGTCAACGTCGACCCACTCGAAGAGGTTTCTAGGTGGGTGCTGCTGCTACGAAGGTACTTAACCATTATTGTTCAGTGTGCTGACCTAATTCCTCTTTCTTTAACAACGTCCACGGCTTCTCTAACAACG
Organism: Dicranocentrus wangi; assembly: GCA_036850665.1. Taxonomy (NCBI): domain Eukaryota; kingdom Metazoa; phylum Arthropoda; class Collembola; order Entomobryomorpha; family Entomobryidae; genus Dicranocentrus; species Dicranocentrus wangi. The sequence goes on along the minus strand of JAANSN010000941.1, from coordinate 27,873 downwards.
GGTTTCTTACTCTCATTGGCTATGTAAAATGCTTCAATTGGCGCTCAGGGGAAGGGCCAGACAAGCGCAGACCTTTGTTGAAAATACATTTTCTGCTATAAAGAGAGAGGCTGATCCGGTTTTGAAAATTGTATCGATTCAACATCATGTATCTCTCTGAACAATTCTTCTCCAGTCTAACTTGAATAGAAAATCCCTCTCGCCTCGCCTGGATAAAAAGTTGACATCAATCCGAGGCGACGACGGAACAACGGGCAACCATTCGCGCATTCTATTTGTCTACATCACCTCATCACCCCACCCAAGTGTGCCCAATGAGATGTAATAGTTACATTTATTATATCGTTGCTTATGCAGGATACAAAGTCCCATCATCGCATCGGCTGTGCTGTTATAATTTTTTGTGTTTGTTATTGCATGGTTTGTTATTTAGATCCCAACTCCCAATACCAAGAATTGTTTACTGCAACATTATTGTGCGCAGCAAATTTGCCCTTTCTCACAATCAGTTTCCACTCAAATCTAATAAAATTACTACACTAGAATGATCTAGCACAAGCAAAACTTTGATCTTCATTTAGTCCGTCCTTTCAATTTAATAATAATTAGATGTGTGTAATGCTGCTTTCGATAACGAACATGATTGATGTTTTGATATACTATCGTACTATCGTGTATAAAGGGTTCGCGTTGAAGTTGAGGCAAAGCACAGCACACAGGCCTTTCTCAGACTCCTGACTCCTCATCTTGGAAAATCTTGAAGGGAAACTTATTAGGGCGAGATGGAAAATTGAAATATGATTCTTTGTTTTCCATTTAAATCAAATCCGATCTAACCCGACCGACGAATTACCAAAAGATACTTACAGATTATTACAAGCTTCCCTGCCTCCATTCAACGACTGATATTCTCGGAAGATGAAGCCAAAGGGATGCTTTCCATGGCTTAATTAAACTTCCACGTCTGCAAACCCTATAAACATGGCTGTGTAGGTTGTGAATAAGAGCCATTTACCCAAATCAAGACAGGATGTAATAGATTTTCCTGCTCAACTCATTCATTCCGCAGCATTGGAATGAAAAGAGGGAAATGTGTGGTAAAAGTATTGACTCTGTTCTGTTTGCTTTTTTCTTTGCTTTATGGTGTTTTTGAGGAAAAAAGTTTTCTCTGCAAATGAAGAACATTGTCAATACTGTTAAAAAAGAGTACAGAATATTCTGATATTTTTTCCCTCCTTTTAATGAGGAAACAAAAATTGTTACGGTTGTGAAAAGCAAAAGGTCTTGGGTAAATGGAAACCTTTCAATAAATATGATTCAATGAAAAAAAGTTGTATTATGTTATGTCTGAAGATGAACATCGAGCCAACATATTTCCCAAATAAAAATCCCCCGTCGTTGTATCTCTTTTTTCTCCTTTCTTCGATTTCTCTCTTTGTGGAGGAATCACGATAATGAGGACATTACTTCATGGTAAGGCAATGAAATCATCATCACGACGGTGTACAGACTAGACTCAGACGCATGAAGGCAATTTTCACCATTAAAGATTTTTCTTGGAAGCCTGGCTCAATAAGTCATGTCTCGAATCTCTCAAAATACACAACTTGAAACTCAATTTGTAAGAGACTGCTGGTTGCTTTCACTTCAGTTCAGGTATACATATTATTTTCAAGACTCGTTTGGATCAGTATCCATAATTTTCTTATTCAGAAGCGGAATGAAACGACCTGGAATTTAAATAGAGAAGCCGTAAGAAAAACTTTGCTTCTGTTGATATTTGAATGAAACGTTGAAAGATGTTGGTATAGAGGACTGCAAGTTTAATTTAAATGTAATTAGTAAAGTTGGTTGGTAGTGAACAGGAAAGCGAAGTTTCTGGTTTCGCAAAATGCTTCTCACAACAGATCAATTATAAGCAATTGAACGCTAAGGGAAAGCAAAGTTAGCCTTCACTGTCTCTGTAATACTACCGCGGTGCTACTCCTTACATTTAAAACAAGGAACATTTGTTTATCTTCAGATATTATGTATCCAAGCATGTAATCTTTATCTATCCGTATGCAGTATACGAACGGAATGTAGTAACACTGCTCACAATACGTATTTATGAACTACGGCTAATACATCGAATAAAAAATCTGCATTTTCTCTTAATCCAATAACGACTAGTCGACCATAATACGTTTAACAAGTCCGAATTACTAAATGCGAATTTAAAAAAAATTAATACACCGACACCCGTAAATCAAAATCTTAAAAATATATAAAGTCCTGGAGTTCCATTCGATGTTAGTTCCTTGATCCATTTGAATATATGGATGCATAATATACTATGGCTAGTTCGGTTGTAAAAATGCTCTTGCACACATTTTTTCTAGTCTTCTATTGTCCATGATTTTTTTGGTTTTATTGCATAGTACTTGGTGGACATGACATTTTCACTTTTAGAGTAGCACAGCCACTTACGAAGTGTGTATTCAATATAAATACAACAAATATATATACAAATCAAAACGTACCCAGTCAATGAATACCGATAATTTGAAGACACATACGAACGTATTCCCAATGTATTATTATAAACGCTCTCTAAAAATATAACTACATAAAGTTTAATCAATACAACGGGAAACAGCAAGGGTTTTAGTCTCTCTAATTTTGCTAGTTGTGTAGCATCAGTAGTAAGTATAACAATATGAGATTACCTGTAATCCACTTTCTCCTGTACCTCTAATTTAAATCTGTATTTTAGGATGTCACAATTTAAGCTACCCGAAAACTGTTTTATTATGTGCATTTCTCCCGATATTATAAATAGTAAGATATACACTGCTTGATAAAGCTTGCACTAGAGTGTTCATTCATATGGTATAGCACATCTTATTTATCCTGGAATGTCACATTTTTTTTGTTAGTATGTAATGTATTATTATTTATAGAGATATTTTGTTATAATTTACTTGTTTATTGACATGGCATATAGATTTTATCATTAAGGTACAGCTCATGCATCTCACAATTCTCGTTATTTCCTGATATATATAATGCATGTACGTGTGCAAATACTTTTAATACTTACAGTTACAGTTAGTTATATGATAAACTTGGCTAATTAATTAAAAAAAACTTAATAACAAGAAGGAATTTTTTGTGTCATGTTTCTCTCCCTCCCCCGCGCGTGGTAGTTTAGCAGTTTCGCTGTAGTATTTTTTTAAAAGTGTATAACTATTGTGGCAATGAAATTCTTTGTCTGATGAAATGTGAAAAGGAGAAAAGTTCGTAAACTTTGGCTACACTGTAGAGTTAACAATTTGAGTTTGATTGTAGAATTGTGCATTTCTTTTTGCAACAGAGATAGATATCAACCAATTTTAAATATGTATTATTGAAGGACGAAAGTAGCTTTCCAAAACAGATTATTTTTTTTCTTTTTGGTAAATGGTGTGCGGCTGTAAAAAACGGATACAACGGCATAAGCCCAATGATATTATTAAATATCATTAGCTTAGTAAAATTGTTTTAAGTAATTTCTGATTGTTAAACGAGTGTCACAAGGGCGGATATAAGACTTTGATGCAGGTTGATTGACATATTATGGAGTTGGGTTGAAGAAGGTTTTTCGTAAAAGGTTGTGCACAAGTGCAAGGAGGGATATATTTAATATTGTGGCAAATTATTAGTTTCTCTTTTTTATCTGGCAAAAAACGTGTGAAACTTATTAATTTATATTATGTAATAAATCACGTCGTGTGTAAGTAATATCATCGCGTGTTGCTCTTCTCAAGTTTTATGGAAGGAATATCTGATTTCAATTCAAGTGGAATTAATTAATAATAAAACTTTTTTGGTGAACAGTTTCTTCCCGTTTCTCAAAAAATGAATCACTGTATATATTTCTCATGTAAGTAACTCGGCGGATCTTCGGAAATTCGTAGAGGTACGTTACGTGTTTATATACCTTTCTTTTAAATATTTTAAATGATTTGTTGTTAGGAATTTGATGGTTTGTTGATGACTAATCTCAAATCTGTTTTATGGCTAAAATGTTTTTTTAGTAATTAATAATCAATCATGTATACCTATGCGCAGTATGTCTGATTAAGTAGAGTGTATCTGGTACCTTAGTAGAAATGTATACGAGGCAAAGGAAATCCGTAAATAGTTTACGGTGGTAGTAAGTAATATAATAATAACAGTTGTTGTTTTGCAGTTTTCTCTGTTCATGTTCGCATATATAGGCATACTGACATCGGTTCAATATTATATTCGTTCGTGAATCGGAGTTGCTTGTGTTCTTTTTGGCAAAGTTTCTTCGGCACATTACTGTTCACACCATCATCATCAATTATCATCGTCATCATCCTAGTTTTGGTTTTGTTTGGGTGAAATTTGCAGTATATAGAAGAAGAATGAATTGTGTAAACATTTTAACGTGCCGCATGCACAAAATCCGTGCGTGTTTCTAACGTTTTGTGTAAACTTGTGTGTTGTATGACATGTATTACTTTCCTTTTTTGGTCAACTCACTTTTGTAAAAATTGTCTCTCTCGTTTTTGTTGTCAAACATAATAAATATACGCACGCACGCACGCGTTGATGCCAATAAAGAGAGATAATGATGGTCACCTGGACTGAACTTTTGCATAAAAACACCCGCTATTCAATAAACATGCGACAAAATACTTTTGGAAATGGAAGCACAGGGTCGTCGTCGTTCTATATATCGTATTTAGGTGTTCACTTATTTTTGTTCCGTGCAGAGGTGGTGGTGGTGGTGGTGGTACATAGCTGGTTGTGATAGTTTGTTTTTTTCAAGTGTACGAAGGGAAAGCCATTATTGCCGTGCAATTTGCATCGTGCTCGAGATGATAACATCGCGAAATTGGCGTGATGATGACTGAGACTGATGACGATATAGGTGAAATTGCAAAAAAAATAACTTTCCTAGATTGTGCACTTGTACATTTTGCTGCTGCTGCTTTTTACCGTGAATAGTAATACTTTGCAGAGTGTTCTCTATTGCACTTGGAACAAACGGTCCTGCTCTTTCCATTCCAAAAGGGTATTCCTCAGAAATCCGACGGGAGGGCGTAAGGATTATTTCCCATCTTGATTTCCCTCCGAAGCTCCACACAGATCCAGAGGCCATACCATTTGTACAGGTAATATATAAGAGCAACGACACCTGTAAACGACAACAATAATATTATGTGTGGGTTATGGGAGGAAGTGGTAATATGGTAGTGAATCATTTTTATGGAGGAGCAGGTAGCAGGTAGAACACAAGAAGGTCATCATACCAACTGTATTTCTCTGATCAGAATAATATATCACTATTCCAGAGATTATGATCCCGAAACACACGGTAGCAATGGTTAGGTTAAACCACAACTTGAGTGATGACGTGTTTCTCTGTGTCAAACGACAAACACAACATTCACAATTAACAACCTTTACAAAAAATCGTAATTTGATTTGAATTTGTGAAGGAGGTCATACGTCCGAAGACCCTTTTAGAAGAAGCACTGCCAGGCCGAGTTCGAAGAGATGCCATAACGCGGCACACGTAACGAAAATTATTTGATAAAGCTCTGCAAAACGTATTGTTATTTTTAAACTATTAGTCATACTAACTTTGTTGATAGTTTTTTGCTATTATGTTATTAATTGGCTTCACTTACGCTTCATATCCAGGTAATATTTTATTTCTGCAAATGTGGGATACCTCTGCCCAAAGTCGATTACGGTTTGTGGAGACAGGAACGTAAGTACAGTTAGCAAAATGTAAATAATAACTAAATACACTTGCATAACCTGTGATAAGAAAAAAATCCCAGCCCAGTTATGTAACTTTCCATTTCTCATAATATTATTTGCATGCCTCGGCTAATTTCACAGTCGTAGGGATAACTTACAATATCACATTTTGATACATATCCAGCCTCATTCTGAGCGGAATTCCCACAGCAGTATTTCTTCTCCTCGGGCTCCTCTCCCTCAGTCGTCGACATTTTGGTGAGTGAGTGGTGTAGTACAAAAAAAAACCTGCAAAAATCATACACTTTTCCCGTTTTTATTATCTTAAAAGTAAATCCATTACATTTCCTTCACTTTTAGAACAAATGGCTTACCTGAAACAATAATAATCAACAAGAAAGTATCTCAAGATTCCAGTTACGAAGTGCGAGCCAGCCGCAATCCCCAACAGCAGTCGTAATAGTAGTTAGTTAGTAGTAGTATAATTTGTGTGTGTGTGTAATAATAAGCAGGTTACGTAAATGTAGCAACTAATGAACACTTGGTAGACTGGTCAATATTATCTACTATTTACACTATCTCTACTTATTTTTTTATTCGTGACAGAAACAATTTAGCAAAAGTGTTCCACACTCACTGCGAATCCCACTTTTGTCCGACTAAATTTCCCAGTGGTGTACTACGAGTTGTGTGTGATACATATATCATTGCAACAACAGCAAATTGATATTCATTTCTAGTTTCCGTCTGTCGTCAATACAAAACACAGCTTTTTGCCCTGACTCCTGCCACCAGAAATTCCGCTGTATGTGATGCCACTGCAACGGATGGAAGACTGCACTATTTCATGTTTACTCTGTATCACATATCCCATTGTGTAGTCTCGTCTAAAGACTTTGGGACTTTCTCAAATTGTGCAATATTCCAGAATACAAAAAAAATTGTACAGCCATGTGCATGCAGATATGCAGTTCCATTCATTGAAAGCTAGTAAGAAAGAAAGAAAAATTTTTTTACTGTGTATGACACCACCAACGGAGCCCTAACGCTGGAAGCTTTCGCGAATATGAGGACATGAGGAGCCACAAGAACCCAAATAAAAACACGGAACAGCCAGATGAGAATTTTTTATGGGGGATACACACAGGCTGGGCCTTTTTGTCATTTCCGTTTTCCAGAGAGCTGCTGCTGCTGCTGGCTTGGCTGGTGAATCTCACAATTTCTTTTTTTTTGGTTCATACACGACGACGACTTCCACAGTCCGCCGCCGTTCCCGTTGCGCTTCCATGTTGGCCATGGTAGTCCGACTTTCACTTACACATCTCAGCCAGACTACGCTACGATTACTCTCCTGAAGGTAAAAGTGAAAGCCTGTAATTTTCGGGGTTTCTCGGGCCGATCAATATTTTACGTTATGGAACGTACACACACATACACACACACACAGACACACAATCATTACGGGATAGTGGGTGGGAGCGAGCAGATATCGTATCGTGCCGTGATGTGATGCAATATTACAAGGGAGTTCTCTCTCTCTCTTTCACTCTCCTTGGCATTTTCTTTAGGAAAAGGTTACGAGTTGTCGGGAAATACGGTGGATATGCCAATATTACAGCAACTGGGTGAAAGTTGTACGCCCGACGAGTTGGCTGATTCACCACCACCACCACCACCAGTAGTAGTATCACCTCCATTCATACTGCACACTTGGGCCGTATACCTAACGCCGTGAAACGTCTCCACGGCTAAGAATGTAGCCTATATTTAGAACCTGGAAGTAGAACTAGGTTACATTACGAATGACAAATGCTGTCAGGCTGATTCTTTGGGAGAAAAGTACCCAGCCCAAATGAATCCGGTAATGGGGTCAATATCGCATTTGCAACCTGGGAAAACCGTGGAGCCAGCTCGTTTAATATTGAAGAAGAACACGGCTAAAAATATTTTTTTGAAAACAAAAAACCAACTCTTAAAATACGCTTTTATTACAAGATTGTTTGTACACCCACTTGGGCACGCACGTCACTGAAATATACTTGAACTTGCGTGCATTCGCTTGACCACTCATTAAGACTCGTAAGAAGATAAAAGATATTGAAAAAGTATAAAAAATACTTGGTTAATTTAAGCGTTACAATAAAGCGTCACTTTCCGATAAAACCCTAACGATCCAGTCTGCATAGGGACTTATTCGTGTAAAAATTGAGTATCTGGTGGGGTCACAGCGTTTCTCGCCATCCCGGGTAATGCCCACACTAACAAGTCCTTGTAGATACCATCTAGATGCTCCACCACCTTGATTGATGGGGAAATAAATTCCTCCCCCCGAGTCACCCGAGCATCTGCAAGAAAGTTCATTTTGCTCTAATCATACTATCTAGCTTATTATTTTTAGTTCCGATTGTAAATTGAATAAATTGACGTCCTTGGACACTTACACGTTCGTTCCTAATTGTTCCCCCATTTGAATTGGAAAATTGAAACAAAAATATAATAATCAGACACGCCATACCATTACGAGAAATTAAATTAAATGAATACGTAAGCTATACCATTTTTGAGTCCAGCACAAAATGTTGTTGATTTGGTCAACGCCGCTCCAGACGTAGTATCCGAAAAGCTTTCAGCACACTCCTGTTGATTGATGACTTTCAGCTTTGCCATTTGCAGAATATCAGCTATTTGGTCATTTTCGTTTTTCCCAAACCCTACCACCTTCAAAACAACGAAATATAACAAAATGATAGTTGAGTACACCAAACTGTGATCCCTTTTTTTAAAAAAAAAACTACATAAAATAGCTTACTGTTCCAACTGATCCATCCGAAAGATGCAAATCTTCAAACGCAGTATTTTGCTGTTGTGGATAGCAAATTGGTCTAACGTGAAATCCCACTGTGACACTCGTCTTCAAAATGATTATCGCAATGTCCGAATCATAAATGTACGGATTGTAAGAGGGGTGAGGTATAATAGTTTCCGCAGTAAATGTCTAGAAAGTTTTGTTTTAAATCGAATCATTTCCGACTATTTCATTCCGTAAAATTACTTTGAACCAATAAAGATAATTATAAGTTTACCTGTACAAACTCGTCATCCACAGCTCTCTCGTATCTTCCCAAATCAATCCGAAACTCGCTCATGCTCTTCAGCGACTTTGAAAAGTACTCAGTCACGCAATGAGCCGCTGTTAAAATTGCCCTTCTACTAATTAGCGTGGCTCCACAAATGTACGCATGTTGTGTCGGGTCCACTCTCATATCTCGAAAGAATAAGGCAGCATGCCAAGGCCACTGAGCCTTGTATGTCGGTTCGCCATGCGTAATTAATGGAATTTTCCCTACCGGATTGGCCCTACCGCATTCCAAGGAACAGGAAAAGCCATTTTCCCCTCCAGTCCAGGTTCCATCATCTTTGCATTTCCGGTACTGAATTGTTAGCCCTGCACTAGCCTCAAAATACTGTTGGCATTTGTAGGTTGCTTCGGTTCCCACAACTTGGGGGGCCTTGCAGTCCGTCTGGGACACGAGGAAGGAGGACGGATCCCAGGGAACTGGCGTCTTGGACAGGCATTCCAGCTGAACACCAATCCTATTCGAGAGGNGTCTGGGACACGAGGAAGGAGGACGGATCCCAGGGAACTGGCGTCTTGGACAGGCATTCCAGCTGAACACCAATCCTGTTCGAGAGGGATGGACACTTTGTAGTTTTCTCTGTGTAATTTTGGCTGGTCCAATCTGGCGGATTCTGCTTTTGTGGCTTTTGAGTGGTTGTAGTGGTGGTAGTGGTTGGTGGAGTGGTACTCGTTTTAGCCCACTGCTCCAACAACTCTTCCCACGACGGTGTTACTGGTTGAGTCACTTGTTTTGGGGGAGCTGTTGCAGGTGCAAGCGGCGTCGCCACGCCAGTGTCTGGCTTTGGCTTCCAACCCGCAAACGATTCCACATAGTCGTCGTCTGACTGATCCTCGTCGATTACCCCTGGAAATAGACTGTCAACCACTTTGTTGGGTTTTGGCTGTACTGGGGCTGGCTTCGGGTGGTCGGTGGAACCATTTTTCGTTGGCACATTCCATGGATAGTTTAGGTTGGAGATTACTGTTCGTCGTGTGCCCATTCCAGCCAAACTTGTCAGAGTTGTTGGAGCTGGAATGCTGATTCCACGTTGGCTTTTGATTATTACCATTGTTGTTGTTATTATTGATTTGACCGTAACCGTTGTTAGTAGATTGCCCGTTCCAACCCGGCTTTTGGTAATTTGCAGAGTTATTCCATGTTGGTACTTGATGGCTATTATTCGACTGACCACTCCATGGGTTTTTGTTGTTGCCAGTGCCGTGGGGTGAGGGATCATCTATTATTATACTGCATCGAAATGCCTTGAATTCCCCTTTCCATGTTCCGCCCTCACAGTACCCAGATTCGCATTTCCCCATCTTCATTAAAATAGGGGGACCTGCATCTCAGAATCGCTGTTGTTCCAGAAGTCAACAAGTTCCCGACTGTGGAACACTCCACGTCCTGCTCACTGTTGGGACTGATGCATCTCAACTCAAATTTTGACGAGTCTCCCATACTCGGCACGGCACATTTGGATTGGGATGGGCGATTGGAAAAACTGACGAGAGGACCTTCAGACGGTTCTGGTTTTGGATTGTTTGGTTTAGGATTAGGATGGTTGTTCGTATTCGTCCACTGATTGTAAGAATTATGATTGTTATTGTGATAATTAGTCTCTTGTTGGTCGTAGTCAGCTACGTCCGTCTCATGGTTGTTGTCTTGATTATGTCCATAGTTGAAATTGTTCCTGGAGGAACTAATCTGCTGTTGCCGCCAGTTATTGAACCCTCCGTGTTGCCACCGATTACCGCCACCTCCTCCACCGCTCCATCCTCCACCTCCTCCTCCCCATCGTCCTGATTCTATAATCATACATGTGAAAATCATGGAATGCGCAATTCTACCGTAACACAACTAATAATCTGCACAGAAGATTGATGAAGTATCTTACCAATAAAAGTTAATGGTCCAATAAGAATTCCAAACACAAATATTTTTTGGACTCCGTTCATGATTTTATAACTTTCTGCAGAGGGTTCAATTTCAATACATGTGTATTTCTGTGTGGTCAAGTTAAGAATGCTGCATTCCCTGCTGGGCGTATTTTTTCATTTCACATGGACTCTGCATGTTGGAATTGGAAAATCCAAAAAAAAAACACAAAGTCTTTCAACCTGCCTTCTCATAACACGGCAACTTCTAGCGAAGTCTGACCTCCGTACTTGAGCATTGTGAGTGTGATACAGATACAAAGTTTATGGCCACCTTGCCTTGATGTGATAATCTTACCTTATTCAATGAATATTTCGAGATTTTTGGTCCCATTCGTTACGGATGTGATATGCAAAGATAATCCTTTTCACGTACCTAGTTTGAGTTCGTACCTTATTTTTTTAATCCGTACCTATAAATACCCACTCTCAGTAGGTATGGAAGGCCTTTAGTCGTCTAACGAATGTCAGCTTTGTATTAATTGCAAGTAAAACACACAAGTCAACCTTTCAAAAGGAAATGGACTTGTATGTTTAGAAAAATTTACGAGTTTGTACATGCCATAGGTATATATATCGTCTAACGAATGTCAGCTTTGTATTAATTGCAAGTAAAACACACAAGTCAACCTTTCAAAAGGAAATGGACTTGTATGTTTAGAAAAATTTACGAGTTTGTACATGCCATATATATATATTGTACGTACATCACCAAAACCAAAACTCAGCAAAGCAAAATAAATGTGAAATGATTGCAATTGCTTGAGTAGCGCGTCGAAAAGATTAACTTTAAAATACATGTTATACTTACGTTACGTGTAGATAGGAATGTTATTAAATTCGTTTTGTATAAGTTATCGAGTAGGTGTACGTATAAAAAAGTTAGATTATCAGTTTATTATAAATAAAAAATAAAAACTTTTTCACAAATTTAATTACTTATTCACAAAATTCTTCCTCATGCAAAACAATATAATGATGGTCATTTCACAATGCGTCATTCTCTGATAAAACACGAACAATCCAATCCGCGTACGGACTGATTCTGGTAAATATCGAAACTTTCTCAGGATCACATCTTTTGTCTCCCTGAGCCACATTTATGCCAACGCTAACAAGCCCTTGGAGATACCAGCGGGTTTCTCCTGAGGTCGTTTTTATCCCAAAGTACGCCCCCGACCCGGAGTCCCCAGTGCAAACATTGGTTTTGTTATTGTTTCCAGCACAAAATGTGGTGGATTTCGCGAGCAACGCGCCAGTGTCCGAGTCTTCAAAACTTTCAATGCATTCCCGGTAGCCGACCACCCTCAGTTTCGCGGATCTAAGCTCATCCGGGCTACTTCCTGTTTCGTCTGTGCCCCATCCGACGACCTTATAAAAATTTTAAAGATTCCTCAAAACTAATAGCTCGAAAGATATGTCAGCGTCCTTTAAGCTACTACGTCAAAATAAAATTGAATTGATACCGTTGCATAAGTACCATCCGCCAACTGGATCTCATCAAACGCTGCATTTTGCGCCTTCGGATAACAAATCGGTCTCACATGAAAGCCAATTTTGGCACTCCCCTTCAAAATGATAATTGCAATGTCCGACTCATAAATCCAGGGATTGTATGCAGGATGACTGACAATTTTTTCCACCTCCAACTTTTGCACATATGGGTCATCCTTTTCCCTGTAAAATCTGCCCAAATCCACCCTCACATCCTTCAACTCTCGAGTCATCGAAGAGTAGTACAAATTTACGCAATGAGCCGCCGTTAGGATTGCCCGTTGGCTAATTAGCGTCCCCCCACACGCATTTATCAGCTCCTCTCGATCCCTAACGAATAGCGCTGCATGCCACGGCCACTGCCCGAGAAAGGTAATTTCCCCAAAGGTAATTAGCGGTAGTCTCCCGACAGGATTCGGCTTTCCACATTCCAGCTGACACAAGAATCCATCATCACTCCCACTCCATTCCCCACTCTCTTTACACTTCCGGTATTGCGTGGTCAGCCCCGAAACAGGCTCATAATACATTTGACACTTGTAGGTTGCTTCAGTGCCAGGGAGTTGGGGTTCTGAGCAGTCACTAATTGTTAGGAGGTAGCCGGACCCTCCATTCGACTGTCGAGCGCTTTTTGAAAGACATTCTAGAATGCATCCAGACTTGACGGCTAATGGAGGACATTTTACGTTTCCAGAGTCATTTGTGCTCCAGTCATTATCTCGCAAAATGACTACCGGTTTTGGAGTCGTGGTGGTGGTGGTAGTAGTTGTCGTCGATAAAGTCGTGGGGACAGGGATCCAATATGGTTTTTGATACTGGGGCTCGGGCTCCTCGAATCTTGAGGCGTTTTGGAATTCCATAACTGCTGGCTGGGTTTGAACACTTTGGGGACGAGCGGTTTGCACGTAATCAACCACATAGTCGGCAACTGGCTGGTATATTGGGGCTGCTGTGGGTGCAGGAGTGACGACTTGAGATTTACAAGTCAGTGTTTTTCCATCCCCGTACCACTTGCCCTCTTTGCAAACTTCCAAGAGTACGGCTCCCGTATCGCTGTAATAAGTTGGAGATTTGCATGTAAGAATGGAGGTCGTCCCAGTTGGTAAAGGTGTCCCTTTTGAGGAACACCCGACCTGAGTATGATCTCCAGGGAAGATGCAAGTCTGATCGAAAAAGTCTGCTTCGCGACTGTTTGGAAGAGAACATCCTACTGGAGCAGCAGTAGGACGATTTCTGTACTCCACCACTGGAGCGCTGTGCGTAACAGGTTGAGGGGAAACGTGCTGTTGGGGTTGGGAGTAGACTGGAGTGGGCTCGTGATATGAATTGAACCCTCCGTATTGCGGGTACTGATTATAGTTGTAGTGGGGTCGTTGCTGCTGTTGTCGAGCACCTGCGCAAATCCCGGAACCGTAACCATATCCATGAGGGCTAAACCCGGAGTCGAACCCGTTACCACCGCCAAACAGTCCACCCCAGAATTGACATTCTGAAAGCGGAAAATATATTTATTACTACAATTTCTGTGCATTAAATATGATTTAAAAGTTACCTGAACTTACCTGAAGCCGGGAAAGCAGCAGTAACCAGAACTGAAAAGAAAACTCGAAGCCTTTGTCTTTTTACGTACATTTTACTCGAAAAATCAAATTCATTAGGAATAATTCATAAAGCTTCGGAGTTTGTTTTTTACGTTGGTTCCCAACAATTCCAGAAGAGGAAGAAACAAGTAAACACATGAAAAGCGAATAAGGCAACAAACTTGGCTTTATAGGTATTGTAATTTTAACATGCCAGTAGTCCCATCCCCTCTATACTATAAATGCTTTTTTATGACACTTTATTTCACGCTTTGTGTACAATGCATTATATTCTATTCCTGTTGCTGCATTTTCATGTGTAAGCAAACCATGTAAATAAATACTCACTGGGGACTTACTGCAAGTCCTACACGTTATTTTTTCTGTACTATTAAAAACGTCGTAAAACAGATTGGTCCTTTATTAATGCAATAAATACATGCATAGGTAGGTAGGTATACACATGAAAGTTTTAATATTTATGTCAATCCCGTCGTCCCGTCACGATAATATTATTCTGGTACAGTACAGCTAAACGTGTATATTTCATTTCACCTGATTTCGTGCTCCAAAGCAATAATATTTCTACAGCATGTAATTACTCCGCCGGGATTCACCCATTTTTTTCAAAATTTACCAACTGTAAACGAGTCGGAGGATGGCATCAAATTATTGGCGTGATCAATCTCTCCATCCTCCAACGGATTTTCGTAGCCCTCTCTCACCCCTCTAATTTCGCTCATGAGTAATTTCACGATCCACAGGCAATACCAATTGTACAATCCCCGGACCACTGCTAACACGCTTATGAGTACTTTGTCACTCGCCAAAACGATCAAAACGACAGAGCCAATTATGCTGATGAAGAGAGTAACAATGGTATAAATGAACCAGACGAGGAGGTACGCGTGGTTTTTCTATATAAAAAATAAATAAGGACTGCCAATTACCACCAGCGATACTTTCCAAATCCCGAAACTAATTGCATCCTCTTACCCTTTTCACTCCAATTAGCAGGAGCACCGTAAACCCAATCCCGACAATGTTGCGAACAATGGACAGAGCTAAACTTGTAATCTGAGCTTCCCCTGGGGAAAGTCAAAAAAAGCATAGCAGTCCGATGAGCCAAACAAGGGCATCACGTCAGTATTTTATTTCTCTGGTGGACTTACTTGACCAGTAAACGAAATAATTGACGTCCGTCGCCACTGACTGATTCTGTGGAGGTTGGTTCCCGTGGGTGTTTGCGATCAAGTCGGGCGTGCTGGACACCACTGCAATGTAAATGATAGAGGAGAGGAGGCCGACCGCATCCAGAAACTGAATAAATTCCCAAATTAATAATTATGTCAGTAGCAGAACCAATTCCCAGCCCCCAATTAGCAAAATAATTATATAGTGCTTTACCAAATCGAACTTTGCAATTAAGGTTGCCTCCGTCTGCGGGTAGTTACTGCAACAGTAGACCTTCTGTGTGGGAGTAACCTGGGGCTGTTGGGGCGGCTGCTGCTCTTCCGTCGTGGGTTCCATTACTTAAAAGTTGATCTCAGTCTCAAAAATATTCCTGCATTGGGGTTTACTCGTGTCACGATAAAATATTGAAGGACCACATACTTTTCCCAGGTTTCAGTATTAATATTAACATGTAACGAGGCTGAAAATGGCGCAAAATGTTGTGTAAAAGGAACGAACACTTTTTCCATCCAGGACTGAAACGAGAGGATATTAAAAGTAATCAATGTGGAAGAGGCTAGAATGGAAAGGACCATCACTTCATATCATGATATAAAAAAATGTTTCCAAGCCCATATATAGTCCCACACACCACATTAAATGATTGGCAATGTAAACATTCCGATATTTGTCTGCACCTCTTTGCCTTTTTCCATTAAACTACATACACAGGCACATATTCCCACTCATCAAAGTCGCTATCGGCTAAAAGGAAGGAGGAATAAAGGCAAGTTTTCCAGTGTAAATATTTTTTATGCGTGTGGACACCTTCCGTTCCTGCTGCCGTTACTCTACCTTTCCATATCACACTTTTCTCCACCAGTAAATTACGTAAAGGCTATTATGTTCCGTGCGGCATGACCATAATGGGCTACATTATAGAATGTGGTGCACCTTTTACTCCTGGGAGTTTATTTCATAGCCACTTTTGCACGGACAATATGTCATGTAGTGTAGTCATCATAAAAATGTGATGGTCAATACGGTTTTCCGGGTTGTAGCACGATAAAGCGGAATAAACAGCAACATTATGTAAAAGAAGAAGAGGAAGAAGAAAAGTTTTCAGTGTGGCTGTGAAAAACAGGGTTTTAGTTTTGCGGCCGTGTCCGTGTTGTAGATTGTGCTTAAAAAATTAGAACTACTTTGTACTATCCAAGAGCCTATGATATAGTTTGTTACACCGATTACCGAGTTACCTATTTCTCCAGCCTTGTTATGATGCTCGGACCGTTAGTGCTTGTATTATGGAATAGAAATAGACCCAAATTTTAAGCCAGATAATAATTAAAAGTTTTCACGACAAAAAAAACTGAATTGGGTTCATCACAGCTCCCACTCGAGACTGGACTGGATTCCACACAAAACAAAAATAAGTGTACAAAAGTTCAATCTGAAAGGACGTCGTCGATCGTTGATTTAGTTTCGTATATGGACAGAAAGGGCGAGCCGAACTAAAACTCATAAAAAATTTGACAAAAGAGAGGGCCTTTTGTTGTGAACCATTAATCTTACACTCGATATCTCCGCTTTCAAGACAAAGTTGTGGCAAATGTCCCATTCTGCTCACATGACCCGATAACTCAGTGCTCCATCAGTTATGTCACCGTATATTTACGGTAACAACTATTTGTTGTTGTACAATATGGAGTAAACACAAGACCATGGACAAGACCTTACATGGTCATCATATCATATCCCTAGCAGTCTTGCTGAAATTGAGGTAAAAATGTTTTCACGTTTTCCACCAAAAAGTATGTTCCAGGTCTATTGTCCACAACGTGGAGGTACAAACTATTAAAGAATGCATAAAGAAATTAATTATTAACCGGTTTTATTTACACTATATGTTCCAGCAGGTCGCAATCAGTTTGAATAAGTCGACTGAATATTCTACTGATGGCGGAGCGATAAATAACTTAAGGTAGTATCAGCGACAGTAAGTTCAATCAATGAAATTAATATTGAATACAATCTTCTCAAAACAGTTTCTCAGAGTTTCTCTGCATCGTCTTCCAGTTCGTCCTTCATCAGAGAATGTAAGCCTTCGCTTCGGAGTTCCGTCATAAATCCATGGACAACCCAAACCGAGTAGCATGTGAAGGCGTAGCTGCCAATGAACACTCCAATGAAGTATAGGGAATCGTCGGTGAAGAATACTCCAGGGAGGAAGAAGTACAGAGCGGTCATACAAACTGTGATTGTCACAATGTACCAGATCCGGATGTGATTGTAGTTTCTCTGAAGAAATTACAATATATAAATCAATATACCATCCATTGTAATAATAGTAATGTATAATGCTGAAACATTGTTTGTAATAATTACACGTTGAACACTTCGGAACAGCCAAGCTGCCAGTGCAAATTCGCCAAGAAAGTAAAATATGGGGATCACCACGGAAGACACTTTCTCCGGCACTGAGGAAAGATATTTACATCATTTAGCTTTTTATTGTAACACCACCTTAAATCATGGACCAGTTAGAAGTCGGATTTTTTTGAATCTAATCTTACTTGAGAAATGCAGAATGATGGACAAAATATTATTGTCGTCTTCCTTGAGAATTTCCTCCCTCAGACTCGGACTATATCCCAGTATCAACGTGCATAAGGAAACAAACCAGAATCCAACGAACGAGGTCGCCTGAAGCGAAAACCATTCAATTAAAAATACATTCGAAATCGGAAATGACATTTTTCTTGATTTTGATATTAAAAATTGAAAACTCACTAATTCCAGGACGGCAATGATTTTTGCCTGCTTTGCGTACGGTATTATTCCACACATGGCTCAAACTGTTAATAAATTCTTGTCGACCGGATGACACAACCAACGTCTCACAGAGAGAAGCGGAGATACTGACTGTAGTAGAAATCGAATTAAATTAAATAATGTCACACTTCACACTGATTTTTGTATTGACAAAACCGACCATTAAACCAGCACTCAAATATTATTTTCTCTGTAAACACAATGGCAAATGAATGACCGTGCAAGGATAATATATGCCCAATGCCCACTATTGTGCAGGAGTTTATGATACTTTCACAAAATCTTTTTGAATTTCTTAGTTCCCAAAAAACATAATTCCGTTTGAAAACCAAATCCAGTCACAACCAATTCATTCGCTTGAGAGCAAAACCGTACACTCGTCAATAATATTCCCAATATGCAAGAGGGGTCGAGTCGAGTCTAGTCATACAATTAGTATGTTAGACTGTGGAGAGTTGATACATGAGTAACGAATTCCGATGTGACTAATAGTTTTACGACGACGATGACACCATCACATTAAGCCAACCCACCTGCCTACTGTCATTCCCTATATTAACTAATCACTGCGTCGCACGCAGGTGAGCATTGTGCAGCTTCCTACTACTAGTTGATACACTCTCTGCCTACAGTAACTTAAACTGGCGACATTCTAAAATTCAAGTAAGCTTGAACTTCACATGCGAATATGTATTGTGCAAATCGACAAGAGTTGTCAAGAAATTGTAGATATAATATATGTAACTTATAATTATACCTACTTATTGAGGCTATTACTACTATCTATCAACAACACTTGTATTTCTTCACCAACGAATGGTACATTGTCTTGTGAGATACTCTACAATGATAAATTGCTTGACTAGGCCACGGCCGAATGCATAATTTTTTGCATGGACAGAACAGAATTTAACATATTATATCGCTGATATATTGGACCACTACTACTACTCCCAGTCCCAGCATAAATCTGATATTTTAAGTCAGACTTGTGACTTTTGCTATATGAGATGACAATGAGGCACTACTGCAGCACTACCACTGCATAAACTCTTCCAAATGACTAATGTACTCTAAAGATTTGTGTAGATTGTGACGGAGATGTGATAATTAAATATTCAAACTCATTAACGAGCCGAGCGGCAGTGTTGATGGCTAGGCTTGTTGCACATATGTAGTAGCATGGTACGAAAACACAAGTCAGAGTATTTGTTCAAGTGCATGACTTGAAATTACGGAAAGTTTACTGTGTACGCTTAAAAGTAAGAATAGAGAATGAAAAATGTGGAGTGTACGAGTAAATAAACATGAAAACAATGATGCTCACTCACAATAGTCACAATCATGGATCACGGCTAGGTATTCAAGAACAGCGTATGTGTGGAAATGGTTCGTTAAATTCGAGACGAAGTCAATAATATTTGCTTGCTTTACTTTATGAATGATAGTTGCATGAATGTCAAATGTCCTTATTTTGCTCAAAATCCCTACTACGCACTACTCATTAATTTGACAAAGCTTTTGATGATATGTATCATAGATATGATGTTTTCACATTATCCTATATTCCCCGGCGAGTTTTTGAATGGCTTTAGTTTAGGATTCAATTGTACTCGTTTGTCATAATGAGCACACCGCTCTCTCTCTGGAGTGTTTACTCTCATCTCGTTGGAAATATAGCGCACTTAGAATTTGCATGTTATAGACACGTTGGATAAAGGTGTTGTGAGCATGCATGCCTTATTATGGCATTATGACACACACGACTGACACGACCTTAGCTAAAATGATGTCATTTTAATTTCAGTCAACAATGGAAAAAGTACTAACATCCATAAAAATTCATTTTTATTGCATGCGTAAAACTATAAAGAGATCGCTTTCGCTTTTTTTACAATATACTTATTTGGCAGGTGGAATACATAAACGCCCGGAAGCAACAAAAATTATTTGACTTGACTTGGCTTAAGCACAACATGACTAGTTTTAGACTGTGTTCATATATAATTCTTAGGTACTTTAGCCACTCTCACTCCATGACATTGAGATGCGCTACACATCACACGAGAAATACCACATCCTGCATACTTAGCGCTCATCGCTACTTACCTTACATGAATAATTTTTTAAACAATTACAGGAAATCCAAAAATGTGTCACCCTCGTTAGCCACGGCAGAGCCGCGTCGGCTTGCAGTCAAGCGTTTAATGTAAAGACAGATTGTAATGAGGGAGTACGCTGTGAATGCTAAATTTAGAGAAAAGATGAGAACTGTCGCGAGGAAGAATTGTCCCCAGAGGATGCCGCCGATGAAGTAGCACCGGCTTGGGATTGAGAATATGATTGTCATTAATATCCAAAGAATTAAGCCGTTTACATTTTTCTGAAAAAATCCAATTAACGAGGGTCACAACAGGTTTTTCCACGAGAGCTAGTGAAATAAAAATTGGTTGCATCAATAAAAAAAACCTCACTTTATAGACATTCCAGGTTAAGTAAATTGCAAGTAAAACTTCTCCAATGAGGTAAACCACTCTAATTAGAAAGTAGAAAATTACGGCAGACTCTAAAAAGGAATGCACATTTTAATTTAGAAGCAGACAATCTTCTAAAAATCCAAAGAGAAAAAAATTGAAAATGTATATTGCTTAGTAATGTCACCACCACCTCCACCTGAAAGGTTGTGCTTCAATTTCTCCTCACCCTCTTGCTCAGAATCACGGACTCCGAGTAAAAGGTGAATCAGGATTTTCAAATTGAGACCCAGGAAGAAGGTCGAAACCGCCTGATAATTGGAACTTGGAACATGATATCCATATGATACATATAAATACACGATATTTGGAGGAAAACAATAATTATAAAGATTTCCATACCGTTTCAGCCACAGCAATAACCTTCAGCTGGAATTCCAAAGAGATGCCCATTATATGACACAGACAGCGTAAATAATTACGGGATGATGATATGAGAGAGGAAATGGAGCGAGTGAGCAAGGACAGTTTATGGGATATCTGGTGAAACGACGACAGTGCCGATATATGTACGTGCGTAGTAGGTATTATCGATTCTGCATGTCGGAGACTTGAAACTTTATACGGTTTTTGTTCATTTACTTTTTTTAGGTTGTTAGCTGCGGTTGCACCGAAAATCTCCTCTGGCTGCAAGACGATCAACGCCTACGTGATGTGACATGATATCTCTGCGTCTTGAACACAACACACAACACCACTAATAATGAAAGCAGGTAAATACCAGGACTTTTTTGATCTCACCCGAAATCAACACGACGAGCCACTGCAACTTCCCAGATTTCCCGGCTCATCCTCAAAAACCCAGTGACAGATTTAATAAACTCTCTCACTCACTTTGTGAACGTAAATCCTTTCAGCTGGGCAAACACCCACCCAGCCAGCACACAGGTGCACTGGTTCATTTTCCCGATAAACTTATTTCTTCTAACTATTTAGGCATACGCAAATAGAAGTTGAGTTATATAATATGATCTCTTGCGGTGGTGGTGGTGGTGGTAGTCCGACTTCTTGGAGTGCCTGTTCTTCGGTTTCTGGTTAACAAATGAAAGCTTTTTCCTGATACGGGTTTCAACCTTGAAATATTATACATTTTCTTGTTATTTTCCACGCATGTTGTTCCATTATAGATTATCATATTGTGTTTCATAAGAAAAATTCTTTTGCATTGGAATATTGGAAATCCGAATTATGAGTGTAGTCGCGAAACCAGATGCGATGTGTATACATCCGTAAAATATGTAAACATGTCATATTACATCGATCATAAAATTTTGAGATCCTGAAATATAGATTCATGTTCTTTTCATATGTATAAATCTTGCAGACCAACTTTGTATTCACATGATGATCATTAGTGGAACACAGACATATTTATTACATTTTTTGTGATGTTCGTCAAACGGTGGAAAAGGATGGGTTTGCAAATATATTTTGCTAATAAAGTTATACTGGGTACATCAGTCAGTTTGGAATTTTAAATGTAAGAATGAATATTCTTGATTTTCTTTTATTACCAAATTACCAAACTAACCCAATCAGGATCAATCTCTTGCAAAATAAGTATATGCTTACATGTGACTGGTTTTACGAGCCAGCTCAATCCCCTCAGTGATGCTTCTATATATATAATAGGTATACACAATAATAGAGTGCTGATTAAAGAGCTAATGGCTGGGCAAATGAAATCATCCAATTTTCAATATGGCTTTGCCAAAATGACTGGTTCCAGGAAATCTATCAATTAAGATACTCGGTCAATCACTTTTTTAATATTTCGGAGGTCATGGTCATTTTCGTAGTTCAAAGCACTTGGCAATGTTTTTAGCATGTGGTAATACATTTACCTATGCATATCAGCAATCAGCTTTGAATTCAAAGGTAAAATATGCAATTAAATTCTGTTTTTCGGAACTTGTTAACCGGGTTAACAAGGGAAATGTATTTTCATTAAATACCAAACAGGAGGTCATTAAATTTTCAATTCATGTACATACTTATTATATTCCAAAAGGTATTCTCTAGTCACTTTGATGCGATATATGTTTTACTATTTAATTGGTATATGCATACCACATTACACAAATGAGTACGACGAATTCCCCTTTGATCCATCATCCATGAGACTTGTTTAATGCGTTGCATTATAGCTACTTTATGAAAACTTCTGTCCAGCAAGAAATAGAGAGAAATGAATCCATTGGAAAACTTTAAGTTTGAAACTTGCAATAATGTAAGCTATTTTTCTAGTATAATTCGTTTCTTTGAAACTGGAGGTCAAAAGGCTACACTCCGTCAAAACCACAAAGACTGTGTCAGTCATTAGGACAATTTAACAATCTGCTCGGCTACATAAACATAATAAGACACAAAGACTGTGTCATTAGGACAATTTAAAAATCTGCTTGGCTACATAAACATAATAATAAGATTTGCGGCTTTTCCCGAATTCCTATTGAAGCCGCAGCCTTCAAACGCGCAAATTCTACATGCCGTGAAATAAGACTTTTAATCCTTCATTCTCGAAATGGCTAATGAAGAAGGGTTTGCAGTTAAGTTAATGAAACCATCTGGGTTGATTTTATCTTTGCAGTACCAGACCACCCATTTGAGGAGGGAAGGTCACAGTTCATAAATTCGCTTTCATTATTAGTCCCCCAGTTTGGTTACACTAAGGAGCTTTTATTCACCACAAAATCCTTCCAGTCAAAACTCACTCAAGCCACACAACACTATCAAATACTGTAACATTGTACATGAAACAAACCATACGGAACAAATCCGTTTTTGCTCAAAAGACCCAGCAAGCATGCAGTAGAACATTGCTCCCTCCCACTCCCGTCTAAACTTCCAAAGTAGTCCATAGAATCACGATACGATCGCAACGAACGAACATACTTGTCTACTCATCTGAATAAACAGCAACTGCAATAACATCTCGATTTAATGTTATTAACTTAATGGACACCGTCAGTCCCATGAGGATTACACATGAGCACGAGCAAAGTACATAATATTCAGCTTTAAATTACAGTCAATTGAAGCTGTCATCCTTCGAGCTTAAGGATGCAGTAAGCAAATACACACATTCTGCAGCAGCTATATACCTTTATGCAATCCATATAATATAACAGTAGTGTAGAACAAAAGGTTGATTACAAACATGGAATTAGAAATTCAGAGATTTAAAAAAAAGTCAAAGAGTCACAACTTTAAAATAAGCATACTAATAATCATTTCTAACCTAGTTTTGTAAATATAAAGAAGGTGATGATGAACACTACATACGTATTTTTCAGATCGACATTATAAATTGGGTAATCACAATTTGTAACTGTAAACATTGTAAGGTACAGGATGATGAACTCCTTGAGATTTGATTTCACCAATGAGACAGTACACCACCCACAGGGAGTAAATGGTGAACGCAAAATTGACTAAGAAGATTGTGGAAGTACTGACAAACTCTGGATTCCTCATGATTTCTCCGAGATATGCAATCAGCCCGACAAGGCTGAGGGTAATTGTGATAGTGAACCATACCCGGAGTCGTTTGTATTGATTCTGAAATAGAAATCCAACAATTTCTTATACATATTTTTAATTTTCAACTTCATTCAGTACAAACTATCCACAGATGCTAATCTTTGCTGAATAGGTATACCTTATCCGCGCTCCTGTACAAAAAAATCCCAAGTGCGAATTCAGACATGAAGTATATTATTGGGACCATGAAGATGCTGACTTGTTCCATGGCTAAATTCAAAGAATCGCATTTTAAAGTCGTGAAATCATCGAATTATTTTACCCTCAAAACTACTTAATAATTATTATTTTCCTTACTGGATGACTCCAATAGCTGTTTCAAATGGGGATACTCTTCATGATCTATATTCTGAATATTCTCCAGTATTTCATCCCTCTTTGTTGACACCAGCACAACAGCAAATCCCAGGAGTATTAGAAATATGCTGGATAAAACCTGTCAAAACCATCAAAATTGTTTAAACAACACTTCATTCAAGGTCCAACGACTCTTTGTAAAAACCATCCATTTATTGCCCTTACCATCTCAATGACGGCTATCACTTTCGCTTGTAGCTGGTAACACGACATGTTTCCAAATTCCTAATAACCCTTCAAAGTTTCTTGGAACAAACCATATCTCACTCCTCCTTCCACAGAGGCAAGAAAGTTTATGAGAAAAGTTCGGTCATGAACTCATATGAAACTTCATTCAAGACAGTCAGTCGCCTTGTCTCCAATGTTGGCTGCGTGACAGTAAACGGAACGGCTTCACAGACAAAACTCTTTTGACGAAGAAGCCGCCGCCGCCGCACGGAAAAAGCACAGTTCTAAACGATCATTTATATCTTACGTGCCTACGACTTTTACTAAAAGTACTAAATCATTTCCCAATTATTTACAATCACTTAATCACCTTCTAAAACTTCTATAAACGTTCTAATTTACTAAAACAATGTTAGCATAACTTTACAGCACACTTTATATGTCATCCCAAAACAAATGCTAAAATGAATATGGAAAGAATCGCTAAAATATTCTGTATACAAGTCCCTGGACACACTCTTCTGGAGTCTCTTATTAGCCCAGGACCAACTTACACACTGAGAATCTTTTCGCTGTGAGCGTTTCACGATATTGTATCACATCACAAGGCACCCGCATATTCCCAGTTTCTCTCTATTTCGCACAACTCCACGCTCCATGCTCCACTGCACTACCCAACGCAATGGTCTGGTCTGTCTGATGTACAACAAACTTGCTCACAGCAAACAAAATCTTGATCAATTCCAGAATTTATTTACGCTTGCTTATCTCCCTTTCTTATGACTCGTTACAACCACTTCTTTTTACCTTTTTGTCGTTTCCACCACCGTCGTGTAATGTTACGTCATATATGCAAAGCTGCGAATATCGAATCTACTCAGGTACATATACACATATTATATTATATACTCCTAAACGTGTTTTGGAAGATGACACGGTACAAAATATTCTTGACTCTTGATTCTCACCATACCACGCTGCCGCGCTCCTACTAAATAAGACAACTCGCAAATAATGTGTAACGAGTAACGAGACGACGGTGCGAGAGATGTGCATGAGGGAAGACTAATATAATGTAGTCAGAATGAAAATATAAAAGAAAAAACTTCAAAAGCTCATCCACGCTCAACTAGTCTTCTTGCGATGTGACGAGACACATATGCTAGGGATAATATTGTTGTGTTGTGGATTGTAGAGGCGCTTTTATGCTCATCCTATTTCGTATGCATTACGACACAGTTCATTATCTCGAGGTGTTATGACTCTACAATCAAATTCACTAGCGTCATATATACAGGATAGTCAAGAAGTGGAGGAGAGTTAATGCTGTGGTGCTGCATGAAATGAAAAGAGTAAGTGACAACCAGTGAAATAGTGCGTACATCCGAGATGTAACAACTATCTCGCTCGTGTTTGCACAGCGGCTTTGGATATTATCGTTTTCTTTGTAAACATGTTGGTATGCATCCTCGCCTATTAGATTTATACGATTACTCTAAAAGATTACTTTTTAACCCGAAAGGAGTTGAAGGCAGGTGGACGTGGACATTTGAGAAAAAAATCTTCCTTTGGTGCGCAGTAAGTAATATTGTGTCTAAGAAATAGGAGATGAATGAGATGATCCAACAGAGCAAATGATACTTGTAGCAGCATTCAATGTTGTTATTGCTTTGTTTTCTGTATATCTGAAAGTCAGGAGGAAACATTTGAGATATCCTTACAGGCTAGTTTTGCAGGAGGACAGATGAAAGAGCAAAAGGGTAGACAAAATGTGAGCAGATTTGTTCCATATATGATCATCGTAACGAAATTGGGGGGCTAACGAGATCACAATGAAAATGAGAGCTAAAAGCTTGGCAAACTTTGATACAATCAGGATTCTAGCGCTACGGACTAGGGACGATTGCAAACAAATGTCGCACTCGTATCGTGTGCCAGTTGGAGATCATTGCAACAGATGCGGGCCTATATTTGTCCCGAGCAGATAGGTGATATAAAATAGAGTGAGTGAGTTTGTCATTGTGCACAAGCACAATATCCATTCTTTCTCGAATATCTCAAGCCGTAATGAAACAGGAAGACAGATTTAGCACACTTTTATTACAGTGTTTACATCATTAGCCGTGAACTACGAATCAAATGACATTTAGTTTTTTTAAACCCCATCTGGTGTTAACATCACAGAACTGGATCACAAATCAAAGCATTTTATTTGGGAAATTCTATGCCCAAGTCAAGTCTTTTCGTTGTAGGGGTAAACATAGTCTGGTCTGGAAAGTACGTATATATGTGCATGCTTTAATTGCCCCCAGGTGCAGGTCTTTCCTTCCAATTTCCTTTCTGGATAGGTACGTACACATTTGCATGCTCCATCCAATATCAAGACATGACAGTGTACCTCCAAAAGTATTGAAATCGTTTTCAGAGCTAATCAAGTTATGATGACCCGGAAGAACAATCCGTCTCTTATACGCCGTCGTGAGAGCACATATCTGCGAGTAAAATTTATAAAATATTCATTCATTCACAATAGAATATAGAATCCATAAGAGGTGTATGCTTCCGAGGTGCATCAGGACTAGGACTAATACAATAAATACCATTAAAATCAACAGAGTACTTGCATGTGTCCAACAACTGGCACTAAAGGACAAAATCTAATTTTCATAATGAACACTACTAAAGCTCTCTCGAATATTCACGCTGAGTGTATAATTTGATTCGAGCCAAGTAAATGGCATACCTTTCCAATATGCACGCGCACACTGTTCGTACTATCCCTAATTGAAATTCTTGCTCGTGCTCGATGCAACCATTGAATCTCGTGGAATCCCTATACATCGGTTTGTCCGGTTCAACTGAAATCTTGCTGTAATACGGATTCCTTTTATTTGGATCCAATATGAAAATATATATGTAAAGTAATAATAATTATGCTTACTCATGTGTGCGTGTTATTGGATCGGGTATTGTTACATTTTTATGGTAGGATGGGAGAGAAGAAGAGAAAGGAGAAGACACTGTGGATTCATGAACGTTGTATTCCACAGAAAAAGTCTTTCCAAGTTGTTTTCATCATTAATAGAACATTATGTCGTGGTGATATGGGCTATTTTTGTATAATATTTATACGAGGAGAATTTCAAGTAAGCCTTGTGGGAATAAAAAATAAGAAAACAGGAGTAGTGGAGGAGGAGGTATCGAAATGAGGAAGCTATAAAACAGAATTTGCACTAACTAGTATCTACTAGACTATAGAGTACAGCAAATATTCTCCGTTACATTGCATTAGTATATATAGCGAGGCTTGAGGCTGAGGCTTCCTTCCATAATGCTGGCTTCCATTCTTGAAATCGCGTTTCAGATGTTTACTTTACAT